>MU225539.1:125538-162736 GCA_018584345.1 Thuja plicata
TATATATATGTATGTATATATGTATGTATATATATATATATATATGTACATACATATATATATGTATGTATATATATATATGTATATATATATGTATGTATATATATGTATATATGTATATATATATATACATATATATATACATACATAAACATACATACATATATATATGTGTGTGTGTGTATGTATGTATATATATATGTATATGTATGTATATATACATATATATACATATATATACATACATACATATATATATGTATTTATATTTATATATATGTATTTATATTTTTATATATATATATAGATACATATATATACATATATACATATATATACAGAGACATGTGATTTGATCTTATTGTACTTGTGTTCATTGATGTTATGAGATGCTTGATTTCCTAATGCTGGCCTTTATGGATGCATGTTTGTTTTATGATAATGTATGGATTATGATGGTTTATGGATGATTATGCAGATGTATATGCAATGTAATGTTATGTGATTTCCAAATGTATGGATAGATATGGTGCTTATATATGATTATGCAATTGTAATGCAATGTTTTTATTTTCTTTTTTGATGCATATATGTATGGATGTGACATAATGATGCTATTAACATACAATGTGAAATTATTTATATGATGCATTACATGATGTGAAATGGATATGCTATGCAATGATATGCAAGGCTTCTAACATCTCTTGCAGGAATTGTTTTTGGCAACACAAGAACTCGATCATGTCTTTGATGACACGCAACATGACTGCTTGGCAGAAGAAATATTGATCAAACTGAGATTTAGATGCCCACATTAGAGAGAGAGAGAGAGAGAGAGAGAGAGAGATTATGTAGTTTCAACACCATGCAACTACCAATGTAGAAATAATATAAATGTAACCTAGGACTTAGTCACTGTGTTTGGATTTGAAATTTTTCATCATTGAGCATTTGGGACATGAGAAGTGATACAATCCTTACTAGTGCCACTACGACCATAAATATATGAATATGACTTTCATCAGATAAGATGTAGGAAAGTAATGTAAGCATTGAGGCACAACAACCAAGAGGATCTGAATATTGTTTCTAGTTGATGTTGCAAGGTTACACCAGTACTAAGGCATACAAAGCCATGATAACCATGAGTGTGATATTGCATAAACAAGCAGATAAATAGTAGTCAAGGAGATAGTTCTAACCTCACCTTGGCATGGAAGTAAACAGAGTCGAGGAATGTGAGACTGATCCACCTTACTATGGAATATCTTATCACAGACACCCATTTTATTTGACATTGTAGGATTATGGGGACCACACCAACAAGAAGAAATCAAAGAAAGTATCAGTGAAAATTAGTGATAATAGACAACATTCAAGAAGCGTTCAGCATATCTTCAGCAAGTTTTTGTTTCGTGTTTGTCTATGTAGGGTGTTTTAGAAATATCATTGTTCTTGTGAGTGTATCGTACTTGATTATTATCAATCTATCATTTAAGATGTGTTATCCAACATGTATTGAGAAATACAGATATTCCCAAATAGGTAGTGTTAAGAAACACTTTTGATGGGGTGTTGAGAAACACTGGTGTGTTAGTAGTGAACTATCCTTCAAAAATGACAAAGGTACTGACTCTGATTGGTTCATCGATTGATCAAATTTGGGGCCCTTTCCCCCTACTAACAAACTCCAATTAAAGATAACTAAATTGAATTATACTATTGGGACAAAGCCGATTTGATTTCCCCCAGACCATGACTTTGGATCAGTTTCAAGCTAGGAGGCTTCTCAGAAGAACCAAAGTGTCATTAAAGTGACTGAAATCTTATGCACAAATTAAAGTGAAGGTATTGCCAAGATTGAGAATTGATAGATGGAGCACTTGAGTACTAGAGGTTCCTATTTAACAGGTTTTCACCTACTTGTAAAATATTCTCTTTTTTCTACCAACGTGCTTGTTTACTAGGTTTTCACCGAGGCACTTTTTCTTGTTTTTCAATTTTTTGTCTTTTTTGTCTTTTTTTCATTTTCTTCTTTTTTATTTTTTTTGTTGATGCATCAAGGTGCTTGTTACCAAGTTTTCACTTGGATGATCATTTTTTAGGACTTTTAGATATGTACATGGTGTTTTCACTGATAAATTTTAGGTGTAGAACTTCTTCAGATGGAGAGTGTTGATGGGCTCTCAGAGTTATTCTCCTTCTAGTGTGGCGAGTCGGTAAGCTCTAGAGCCAAATGTTGCAGTGATAACATATGGACCCAGATAGTTGGGTTAAAATTCCCCTTTTTATCTCTATGTAATTTATTGTGGGGATTCTCTCTCAATACTAGGTCACCCACTTGAATTTCTCTTGGTTTGACCTTCTTTTTATATCATCTTGAAATTTTTTTTTATAAGCTCTGAGGTGATCGAACGCCACTTTTCAACGTTCATCCAACAGTTCCAGTTCTTATAGTCTTGAGACCCTACATTCTCCATCTATGAATAGTCTACATAGATAAACCCTCAGAGATGGGATTCCTACCTCTATGGGTAAGACTACTTCTGCACCATATACAAGAGCAAATTGTTTTTCCCCAATATGTGTTCTGATGCTTGTTCTATAAGCCCATAGTTCAGGATTGATCTGCAGATGCCAATCCTTTCCAGAATTATTCATAGAACAATGTAATATTTTTAGAAGATTATTGTTGGAGTTCTCTACTTGTCCATTTCCCAGTGGGTAATAAATTGAAGAACAGTGTTTCTTAATCTTTAACTTATCACAAAGTTCATCCATATTGGTGTTCTTAAATTGTCCTCCATTGTCAGTTATAATGTCTCAAGGAATGAGATAGCAGAAGATAATCTGGCTCAATATTAATAAGGCCACCTGTTGTCAAATCACTTTGATGAGTGGGACTTATTCAACCTAGTTAGTAAAGTACTCAATATCTATTATAATGAACTTGTGTTCATTTGAGGATGACAAATGTATCTGTCTGAACAGGTCAAAGGCCCATTGCTAAAATGGCCAATGTGTGATAAATGGAATGACCTCCCTCATTGGAGTGTGTATAATATTTCCATGAAGTTGGAATTTCTTACATGTCTTGGCATATCTTATGGCCTCCTTCCCCATATCTGGCCAGTATTAACCTACTCTCAGCATTTTTTGGGCCAGGTTCAGACAGATGGAATGAAAACCACAAACCTCATCATGAAATTCATCTAATGCACATTTAAACTCCTCCTTTTCTAGACACCTAAAAAATGTACCATATATTTCTCTTCTATATAGGTTATTATCACATCAGGAATGACCTAATGGTGTAGGTAGGTGTAGATGTTTTTTTAGCAGGATGACTCCTGTCCTATGACAATAAAGATCATGTTGGATTCAAGGGATTTATAGGAAGGGAAATGAATCTCTTCCACTAGGAACTTGTAGCAGAAGTCTTCTTCTTTTGGTTGTGAGGATGCTAGTGTCGCCATTGCCTCGGCTTCTATGTTTAGTGTCCTCAGGATTTGTTGAAAGGTGATGAAGGTGAAATAATTCTTAAAATCATATACCATTCTCTTTTAAGGCATTATTTTATCATCCTTTATCTGATAAACATCATAGATTTGGTTTAAGACCAACTGGGAGTCACCATGAATATGTAACTCAGAGATGTCCCATTTGATAGCCAGTTTAATTCCATTCACCAAGGCTTCATACTCGATGATGTTTTTTTTACAAGGGAACACGAGCTTGTATGCCTTTGGAATAGAATATCTCTAAGGATTATGAACAATACCCCTGCACCAGAGCCAAGTTGCATGAAAGATCCATCAAAGAACATTTTCTAGGACTTGTGGGTGATATTCAAAATAGATCCATCTGGAAACTCAACATTGATGGGTTGATCATCTTGTAATGGAGCATTAGCCAGTTGATTTTAAATATCCTTCCCTTTAATGGATTTTCATTCAACATATTCAATTTCAAACTCACTGAGTATCATGACCCATTTATCTAACCTTCCTGTTAAGGTGGCTTTTCTCAAGAAATACTTCAACGGGTCAATCTTTTTAACCAATGATATAGAGTGTACCAACATGTAGTACCTTAGCTTCTGAGATGCAAACACCACTACCAGACAAGCTTTCTTGATCATAGAATAATTTATCTCGTATGAGACCAAGGCTCTACTAATGTAGTAGATGGCACGTTCTTTCTTGTTCTCATCTTCTTGTGCTACGAGTGCCCCCAATGATGTCATGGTGGCTGAGATGTACAATATCAATGGTTTTCCCTATGTATGGGGCATTAGCACTGGCATATTTTCCAGATACTCTTTGATCTGACTGAATTTTTTTGCACTCCTCATCCCACTGATATGTTTCTCATTTGTGCAAAAACTTGGTAAATGGTTGTGCCTTCTCAGCCAATTGTGAGATGAATCTCCTAATAGACTGGATCCTTTCCTAGAGTGTCCTCATCTAAATGATTTTTTTGAGTGATGGCATCTCTAATATTTTATGTACCTTTGTAGGGTCCACCTTGATGCCTTTAGCTGAGATAATGTATCCCAGCAACTTCCCAAATGTTACACCAAATGTGTATTTCTTAGGATTCAACCTGAGCTTGAACTATTCTAGCCTATTGAGGATCTTTCCCAGACCTTGCAAGTGTTTGGATCATTTCATAGTTTTTAAAAGAGTATCATCCACATAATCCTTCATCATTTTGTGCATCATATCATGAAACATCATGGTTACATCTCTCTAATAGGTTGCTCCTACATTTTCGAATCCAAAGGGTATGAAATTCCAGCAGAAAGTCCCCCAAGCACATGTGAATGCAGTCTTTTCTTGGTCTTCAGGAGTGATTTTGACCTGCTTATAGCCTCATAATCCATCCATGAGGGAGTAAATTTTGTACCTGGTTGTCATATCCACTATCATGTCAATGTTGAGGACGGGAGAGTTGTCCTTTGGATAGGCTTTGTTGACATACCTAAAGTCAGTGCACAACCCGATGGATTTTTCTACTTTAGATATAGGTACAATGTTTGAAATCTACTCTGCGTAGTCAATGGATATGATGAACCCACCCTTGAGCAACTTCTCCAGTTTTTATTTTACCAATAGAACAACATGAGGATACATCTTTCTGAGTTTCTTCTTTATTGGCTTGACGCCAAGCTAAATTGAAAGATGATGCATTATTAGATCTGGATCCAATCCTGGTTTATCTGAGTAAGCCCATGCAAAGTTTATTTTCTTATTTTTAAATAATTTGGCAAATTATTTTAGTTCCTCTATGAAGAATGATTATTCCAAGTGGATTATGTGCGGATGCTCCTTTGTGTCAATGTTCACTGGTTATGTTGGCTCAACCAGCATTGAAAAATGCTCTTGAAAGTGACTGGGTAGGATATCAATTACCCCATCCTTTGGTACCTCAGAGAGGTTTTCACTATCGGATGAGTCTTTTATTTTTATTATTTTTTGTTTTGAAACTGCCATAATTTGGTTTTCGCCTTCAAAATGTTTATTCTTTTTCATTTTCATTTTATCTCAGAGCTACCTGATATATGTTTCAGTCATGTTGATGCTAGGTTCACTAGTGGAAAATGTTACCATGTCAACAACATTAAGGTTGCAAGATAATGTGTACTCATTGGGGAAAGTGGGCATATCCATGGGTTGGCCTTGTAAACTCCAATCAATGAGTTATGGGTGCATGAGTGGCAAGAGTTTGATTGCATTCATGGTATGTTCATCATAAACCTGGATCGTTAAGTAAAGACCTAGATCACTACCCTGTATTGACGTGCTAAAATTGGTGAGAGACCTAACAACATCATTGAAGCCCATGTCAGGGACTTGAAAATATAATTCCTCAGACCTAGTCCCTAAGCCTTCACCTTTCTCTAGAGAAACTATCAAACTCATATTCATGAGATTTTGTTTCAGTGTTATCTGCCAATGTTTAAGACATGAGTGAAGTCCACTCTTTGCCCCCATTTAGGGTTAGTTCTTCCCAATAAATTTGCGATGGTTATTTCCTATTTTTCTTCATTAGGACTATTTTGGAAGGTTGAAGCCTCTTCTTGATCAGGAACCATAGGCGGTTCCTCTGAGATCTCATCTTCATTATCATTGACCTGAGGGTGTTGTTCTTATTCCATATCAAGAAGAGATAGGATGCATGGAGGAACAAGATAAGGACACTCATCTTCCTCATAAGAATCATCCCACTTGTAGGCGGGTGTATCCCTATTATGTTTTTCCTCAGCTGATAAGAATCCTAGGCCATTGGTATCCTTAAAACTTTTTTTCAGGAGAGAAATGGGTTCCAAGAGTCCATTTTGATTACATTTGATAGGTCTTTGTCCTGGATAACCTATATGTCAGACCAGTTCATACCCAATGCTATAATTTTCTAGCAAGATCTCACAATTCTTCACATCATTGTCCTCGATTTCTCTATAAAACCAGCCCAAGATGGCTTCTTCCTCCTTTTCATCCTCTAGTGGCATAGTTTCCTGGATGAAATTACCATCAAAGATGACCTTTGGTGGTTTTTTTTATGGTCTCATCTCTTTCGAGGCTCTTCCATAACACCTTGGTGATGTAGGATGATATGTGACTGACAGAATAGGTTTCACTATGTACCCACCTATGCCAGTGTCTTTGATTTTCATCTTCTTCTCCATCTCTTTCATCATCTCGATGGATGACTCTGAAGTCAAAGCTTCTCGGTTGTGTGGAATGAGAGTGTTTGTTGACTATCTCAGTGCATTGCAGGCATAGCTAGCATCTTCAAGAATGGTGACTTAGACACCATTGAAGGGAAAATTTATGCATTGATGATAAGTTGACAAGATAGCCTGAATCTCATGGATCCAGGGTCTTCCCAACAATATTTTTTTATCTAATCGAAGATCCAGCACCTGAAATGTGACATCTCTTTCGATAGGTCCCACTTTGATTGGCAGAGGCACAAGACCTTTGGAAGATCTCTCATGTTCACCATATGCCTTGATTGTTATTTTATTTCTAGGATCAATGATATTTTTCTAAGAATCTCAGTTGTTCAATTAGTTTGTATGTACAAATATTCAACCCTACACCTCCATCTATCAATACCTGTTTGACACGATGTTTACAGATCATGACTTTGATGTATAGGGGAGATTGTGCAGTTGACTCAAATAATTGTAATCTTCTTCCAAAAATGATAGGTATGAGGTGAGTTCAAGTGACCCACCCTAGTTTGAAACTGATCCAGATCCAAGTCCTTAGGGATGTTGGCAGTAGACAAGGCTTTTTCCATGACCTCTCTGTGAACTAGAAAGATCTTGACAAACTCAAAGATAGATATTTGGGCACTTGTTCTCTATAATTTATCGATGATGCTATAGTCTGCAGTATGGGATGAAGCTAGTTATTTGGACTATGACACCTTAGAGGTACTCGCAGATGGTTGTTTTCTATTTGACACCCAAGGTTTGGATTTCATTGGTTTGTTGGAAGATATAGAGGGGTTGGAAGATCCATCTCCTCTCAAGGTGACCTTTTCATGTGCGCGAGTCACACCATTGGCCGATCGAGACTCTTTCTCTTTATTCTTTATAATGATAATTTTGCAGTACTTAGAAGAGACTGGCTCAAGCATGTGAATAAAATTGTTATCATTGGTGTTGTAGGTGTGGTTTATCCTAGCACCCTTCTTGGAGCTTTCTGATTTCTCATACTCAGGTAAGGGATTTTTGAATTCCTTGTGATCAGAATTTTCGGCATGGTGGCCAAATTCAATTGTCTTGTTGTCAATGATATCTTGGATCTTGTGTTTGAGTCTCATGCAGTTTTGAATTGTGTGTCCCTTATTCTCGTGGAACTTGCAGTAATCATTATTACTCCATTTTGGTTTTATCTCAAGTTTGTATGGTGTAGAGTTATCTGGAAATGTGATCATTTTGTTAGCAAATAGATTCTTAAGCATTGATTCATAAGATTCACCCAAAAGAGGGAAGGCTCATTTGCACTTGGCCCAAGTTTTTTCCTTCATGAGGTTACTGAGTCCCTTGGAAGGAGCTTTTGTGGTGTTTTCAGCAAATTTTAGGGCATTTGATCCACTCGTCAAGTTGAAGAATGTTGGATTCGATTGAGGAGAAACATGATTTACTACTTCGTCATTCACCACATGCTTGTTCATGTTCTAGTATTTATTTTTAACCTTGGAGCTGGAACTATACTTGGTTTCTTTGGAAAAGGTAATCTCGCCCTTCTTGACAAGCGTCGTCGCTATCTTCATTACACTCTTTATAAGTTGATCAAATGTGGATAGATCTTGCATCTGGATCAGATATTTTTACTCAAATATTTATGTGTTGGTACATATATCCATTTTTCAGACTCAGGTATGAGTCATGGATATATAGAAAAGAACATTCTCCATTATTCAAGAAAATTTAGGAAAGGCTCTCTTGTCTATTGCTAAGTGTTGCACAGATCAATAATTGATACAGGATGTTGGATTTTGTATGAGTATTGTTGTAGAAATAGGTTTCTTAACTCATCAAACATTTTGATTCTAGTGGATAACTTTGAAAACCACTCCATGGCTTGGCCACCTAAACTCCAAGGAAAGAAACGCATGAGATACATTTGTTCATGCATAAACTACGTGCAGAGATCACAGAATTTATGGACATGATCCTGAGGATCAAATTGACTACCATACTTGTAAAACTTAGGAATTTCCACTCCATGGGGGAACAGAGGTAAGTACAAGTCCTTTTCAAAATTAAATGGACAAATTTTTTCCATAGAGGATTTTGTGGTTGATTTCTCTTTTCTCCTTTTTCATTTCTCACATCTCAGTTTGAAAGTCTTTTAGTTGATTGGTCATGATCATTAAAGGAGTTTCTTCCTCCCTAGTGATGCCATCTTCTACCCTATAGTGATGGGGATTTTGGTCTCCTTTTTGGCCTAGCTCTAGAAATTATTGTGTTCAAATTAATGGGAAGTGTGTACTGAGAGGGGAGGGGTGAATCAGTACCTCTAAAACTTTTGTATCCTTTAATCAATTAACCTTTGTGTAATCAATTGTATATCCATTCAATCTGATCTATACTATCTTGATGTGAGTTATATCAATTCATAAAATTAACATACATGTGAACATTTATAGAAACGTTCATGAAATTAATTGACACATAACACAAGATATGATATCATAGAAAACTCCTGTTAGGAAGTAAAAACTACAGTGGGGATGACACCCATAAAATCTTCACTATCTGCAGATTGGAAGGGGTTGGTTAAGGCTTACAATTTTGATCACTTTTGATGATCTACCTTGTTAAGAGTATCTGTGGAGACCTGTTAAATTCTACTCGGTTGGGATCTTTAGCAACACTGTTAAGTGTGCACTCGGTTAAGAGATTTGTAATTGGACAGTTAAATCCACCTTCCTTGAAAGGATTTTTACACTTTGCTCCACTTGTTAGAATGATAGAAAATTAAAAATTGACTTGGTAAATGAAATCTCTTATTTCTGATATAGATCCATTTAATTTTACATGAATGAGATTATCACCTAATGTGATTGAGTAATACCTCTTATTCTCGGTAGCCTCTATTCTTGGTTCTTGCTAACCAAATTCACCTTTTGTTGTTATGGTTGTTGAAACTTTTAATCTGATCCATAGATGTGCTCGTAGGCTTCATTCATCCTCTCCTCTATATTCACATCCTTATATAATGAATGATTACATCATCTATTTATAAGATGGATTGGCATCATCAAGTTTCAAAAAAAACAATGTTAACTCTAAGATCAGTTTTACAACTTGTACCTAGATCTCCTAGTCTATGTGTTTTGAAATAGGTAGACTGATTAAAGCACTTACATTCATGTTACTTGTCCCTAAGGAAATGGATTTTAAAAAAAATCAATATCCTATAAATATAATAAGCTTTCTTTATCTGACGTGGAATTGAGATCCACTTTTTGCAGGTTGCAACTGACTCTCGGTTCCTGACGGTCGGTTATGCTTGACTGTCTTTCAGTTTTGTTCTGTCGGTTGCACTTTAACTGTCTCATCAGTTTACACTTTATCTTGCATGTTGGGTTCCTTTGTTGGGTTCCTTTTTATCTTTCTACTTTGCAATTTTGGTGTACACTCAAATTTGGGTCGTCTGTTCTCTTTTTACATAGTCATTTTGGTGATCTCTTTTATATCTGATTTTTGGTTTTCTCTTTGTTCTATCTTTCGGTGTATGCTTACCGAAAGTGTTGTTTGCATACTAATGGAAAATTAATGTCATCAATCTCCCCCTTTGACATTAGTATCAAAAACTGATATGTGCAAAATACTAACAAAATGTTAAGTATATACACCATATATGATCCTTAGTCATTTAATGACTCCCCCTATGTATATGTCGGTATATCTGTACATATGATATCTTTCCTTCTATAAATACATGTACATATCATTTTCCATCTATATATATCATTTTCCCCTATGAATATACATATACATATCATTTTCATTTGTTTTCCATTTGCCCATATGAATGAATACATATCATTTTCCCTCTTTTTTGATATTAAGGGCAAAGGTATATACCTTAGAGCTTATAAAAGATGTGGGAGTGTGAAGAATTCATGTCTTCCATAATTTTCTCCCATTGATCTTTTAAGTTCTCCAGAGCCATGTGCTCCAGTGTGATCTTTGAGTGCATGTCATAGATGTCTGCTACAGACATCTTGGGAGTTTCTATCAGTTGTCATACTGAACTGATGTGTTGTTGGGGCAGTGTAGGATTTGGTAGAAGTTGAGCTTGGAGCTCGGTGACTTCTTCCCTGAAGTTTTTTTCTGCTTCCAACAATTCCTACCTTAACCTTTTTATCTCTATGATCTTATCATAGTTCAACTTAATTGCATTTTCTCCCTCAGTACTTAAGTTACTAGCACTGTTAGCTAGATCTGTATCTAGCTTTGCTATATTGTCATTATTCTCTTTAGTGAACTTTTCTACTGTGCTCAATTGTTGAATTAAGGTTATAGCTTCAGTTATAATTGGATCTAATTCAGTAATGAATTTTGATAGCTTTACCTTATTGACCACCACTTCTTGGCTGATGTTTTCAATGAGCTTCTATTGGTACCTCTGCTCTACTCTCTCCTAAATTGCCTTCTCTATATTAATATTCTGAGTTTTTATTGCTTTGGTGAGAGTGGCTAATTGATCAAGAATTGGCTTGGTTTGATCAATATCAACATCATGTACAATCTTGTGCAAGATGTCCCTAGTTGTTTCCAGTACCATGCAGTCTCGGTGTTGTTTCTTCAGCTTCTCATGTAATGCCTTCCTTTGGCATATTTTATTGTATCCTTGTAATGCTTCAAAATCAAGTGTAGCTGGGTCACATTTTTGTATTTCAATAAGTTCATCCAAGGTGACTTCCAACTTATTCTTCTTTGATTTATTCTTCTTCTTTTGTGAATCACTTGATTGTAGCACATTTTCCAATTTCTTGGCTTTGTCAGTTGTGCTTGATGAAGTGACCTATTGTGCTTCTTTCTATTGCTGAGTGTCGGTTATAGCTTGTTGGGTGTTTTTAGATGTCTCCACATTCACCTTCACATTGTCGGTAGCACCTTTGTTGGTTTCCTTAGGAGTGCTATCTTTCGGTTTATCTCCTTCATCGGTGTCCTTAGCTTCATCATTCTTTGTGTCTGCATTCTTCTCTATTGTTTCTACATCTCCTTCAGTAACCTTATCATTATCGGTTATATTTTGAGTGGCTCCGGTGTCTTTCTAACCATCGGTGTTGTCTTTGTTTTCTTCTTCCCCTACATCGTTGGGAGTATCCTTTTCAGGTGACTTGTTTAATTCTTGTAGAATATTGATAGCTTGTATCAATATTGGCATGTTGCCTGGAATGTTTACTTGTGCGGTATCAACTATTTTGTGTTTCTCATTGGTTGTGTCCTTTGTAATAGTGACATCTTCATCTTTATTAACTTCCTCTGCTCGGTCATCGATAATGTCATCCTCATTTACATTCTTATTTCTGGTTGTGTCATCCTCTTCCTTATCTAACTCAATAGATGTGTCATCTTCTATGTCTTTTATTAAGACTTGTTCGTGAGTTGCCTTTTCAACATCTTTTTTAGGGCTTTCTTCCTTAGTAGGTCTGTTTAGAATCTTACACCATTTCTTATGGCTATCATGTTCAAGCTCTATAAGATTTCCTTCAAGAAATTTATATGCTCTCAACTTCGGTGAGAACTCCTTTTTGTATTTCTCCATCATCTCATCTATTTCTACCTTCTTGGATTCATGAGGCATGAGAGTAACTAGTACTCTTTCTCTTATTTCCTTCTCATTCTTCAAATCAAATGTCCACCTGGATTATAGTTTGTCTAATAGTTCCCTTGGTACATTATTTCCTTCAAACTGAATCAGTACATTTTTAAACTTGCACATTTTTGCAATGATGGCGTCTTCAACTTTGTTCTGATCTTCTGGATATAGCTTCATCCATCTTCTTATCTTAGAATCTGTAATAGATCCTGAATTTGCAATAGATTTACAAATGTCATCAATAGATTCTGGAGTTTTTACCTTGACATTTTCTGCATCTATAGCTTCATCTTACTCAATGTCTTCAATATCCTCTCGGGTTCTGATGAGCTTCCCTCCTCTTTTGTTTTCTCCTCTCTTAAGTTTGGCAACTTTTCTCTTATATGTTCTGACCTTTCCTTTCTTCAAAGGTGAAGGAGTTGAATCCTTAGATGCTTGGCTTCTTTTTCTAGAAGCATCTGTTGTCCTTGGATTTTTAGTTGGTGGAGGAGGTGATGAATCTGATTATGTTTCCTCAGATTCATCCTTTTCTTTAGCTTCATTGATAGGTATTTTTCCTTTGGTTTCTTCATCTATTTCAGTTTCCTCTTCCTGCTCGGTTTCTTCCTTAGTTGCCGACAATATCTTTTTGAGGTTCTTTACCATCTTGTCCTTTTTCCTAACAATTTTCTTAACAATCAGGCTAGATTTTATTCTTGTCTTGGCGTCCTCATATGTTCCAAACTTGGGTTGTTTCTTATCCAGTGGTTCATTCATCAAGGCATCAATTGCCTTAGATGCAAGATCAATGTTTATTTCATACTCCAATGGTTGTAACCATGTTGTCCTCGGTATAGTAGGTTTGATGTGAGTATTATCTGTATCAACCATAAAACATATTTCATCTTTATATTTTTCAATGAGTTGCTCGGGGATCCTTACCCTCTTTTCCATTTAGTCTTTGAATACATTAAATTAGTCATCCATGATTGTCTCAAAATTTTCTCCCAGTGAGGCTATGTGTTCATTGATCTGTATGGTGACCAGTTTTGTGTTGTGCCATTTCACATCTCCTACCGATGGGAATGTTTCTTGAAAGTAGAAGAAAATACACATTATGAGTGAGCCAAACTTACATGTGTTTGACTTTGCATTCCTGATAGTTTTTAAATTGTCTTTCAACTGATTCAGTAGTAGTTCAGATAAATCCAACTGTGTTCTTTTCTTCACAATATTATATGTTGTGTCCATTGCATCAGATACAATTTTCTTCAGTTTGCTGGCTTGGAATAATTTGTAGCCCATAACGCAAGCACCAAACTTCATCTCATCATTGGTTATGGTGGAAAATTTTAGTCCTCTGCCATCCCATTTGGCTCATGTCATCTTCTCGGTCTCGGCCTTAGGTGGATGCTTTAGTGATTTTAATTTCTTGGTTATAGGGTAACCGATGACCGCATGGATAACATCTCAGGTGATCATCTTTAATTCATCCAACCAAAGCTTATCATTGTGCATTCGGCTTAGTACTAACTAAATCCACTTGGTTTTGAAGACCTTCAGGACCATTAGGGCATTGGTGAGCCCTTTTACTTCTATATGCTTATGTTCTTCTTTCAGTATTCCATGTTCATTGCATAGCTTCTTATAACCTTCTTCAACCTTTCAATCTCCTATCTCTTCAATCTTGCAGTGTATGAAAGATCAAACATCTTCCACGAGAAAAAACCTAGCTAGTATGCGTGAGAATGCTCCAGCATCGTCGGGTTGTGAGGCAACCTCAGGTTGAATATTGTAGTTTGGTTCCTCACACACCAAATTCTTGATGATCTTGAATGCATCCTTCTTTGTGTTCTTTGATTTCACAGTCCTTGATGTCAAGGCCATTTTTCAATTTTAGAGCTCCCTATGAAATGTGTGAAATAGAGTTGTCATTTTTGTAGAACTTACTATTTATGCTTGCAAAGATCCCGGATCAGTGTGGAGTTCTCTATGTCGATTTGTGGTCACTCTGTGATCCTTTTGCTCTGTGCTCAAAAATTGCTCTTCGTCACTCTGCTCTAGTCGTGGTGAACAATGATACCAACCAGTTGCCTTTTTATAGTCATTTGACCTAAGCACATGTCATTAATGCTTACCAACTCCTTGGTGTGTGAAGATAGATTCCATCGGTTAAGACTTCAAACTTTCCTTTGGTGACAACATGTTGTTTTGGTTGGTCATTATTCCTCTTGCCTTTTTTGACGGGTTTCGGTATTGCAAACCACTTGTTTACTTTGCTTGGTTACCGACGAGGCTCGATTTATACTAGAAACTTTTCTTTTAACCGACGCTTCTCGGTAAGTGTAGGCATTCTCAGCTTGAGTATGTACCAACAATTTTTGGTATATATATACCCGAAAGCATAGTTATCATAGATTTTAACAAGTAATACCACGATGCATCTTTCTTATGGTAATTTGGCATTTAACCAATATATTATGGAACTGATGTAAAGTAATAACTTGGGTAATGCAGTTCCATACTTGTTCTGCTTAGGTGGGGGTGGTAATGTCACTAGATCCATTGGCTGGGGTGTCACCATTTGCATTGCTCGGTCCAGCTTCATCATTGTTTGAATCTTTCTCCACATTTTGTCTCTTGCCCTCCGGATGTCATCAATGGTGTTTCTATTGGGATATGTGCTTGTCTCTATCATTCGGTCTCTGTAGTCTTTCTTGATATGACCAACTTTATGATAGTGTAAGCATGTCATTCTAGGGTTAGTCTAGCCTCTAGACTTTCTAGTCCACTATATCATATAGTTTGCAACAATGTGACCATATCTTCCACATGATGTACAATTTTTCCAATAGTTGTAATCCCATACATACTGGTTACCGACTCTCTTCGGTTGATAGGGAGTTTCTTGACCTTTAGGCTTCCATGCTTGCCTTTTCTTTTTCTAGCATTCAAGATTTGTGTTCCCATTCATTTTGCAAGTAGGATAGTATTTGTCCATTTAGGTTTCCTTCATTGGTTGTTTCATCTCAGACATACATTCATATTCTTTATGTCCTTTCTTGTTACATTTATAATAGAATCCTATGAATGAAGATGTAGATTTAGGAATACCTTTCATTTTTCCTCTGCATACATTTGATGTATGGCCTTGCTTTCCACAATGATTGCATGTAATATTTCTTGGTCTTGAATTTATATAGATATTCATTGGATTAGTTTGATTTGATGATTCTCCATTCTCGATAAAACCTAGACTGGTATTGTTGTTGATTCTTCATTGTTCTTCAAGAAAATCATCCATTCTTTTATTTCTTTCTTCAGCTTTCTTGATAATTTCATTATGCTACTACTGAATTCTTATTTCATGTTTCAAATTTTCATTCTCATCTCTTAGCTCACCGATAGCTTCTATTCTTTCAATGAGTTCAACATTTATTCTATTTGCTTCTTGACTCATAAGAATAATATGATTTGTAATCTCATGGTGATGCTTTGTAAGTCTTTGTATTTCAGACTCTTTTTATTGTATCTTTTCTATAATCTTTCTTCTATCATCAATATCTAGTGTTATTTCTTGCTCAGCTTGTCTAGCATTGTTCATGACATCAATCATCCTTTCCATCTGTCTCTTGACTGATTTGCAGAGATTTAACTTGTTCAGCTAGATATAGATTGATTTCTGTTAGTCTTGTGATGCTTTCTTCTGATGTATTTGATGCTTTTCTTGTAGTTGATCTTGAAGACTCAAAGAAATCTGGTATCTCGTCCTCATCATAATCTATCTCATTACAGTGAGATGCCATAATCTTTCTTTCATCTAGCAGTTGTCTCATGTTGATTCTAGCTTATTTATACTATTCATAGAACATCTAAATTTCAAGCTTCTTATTCTCAATATTCTTATCAAGTCTGTACTTCTCCATTGTATGATCTTTTCTCTTAAGCCTTTAAGATTTCCAAGAAGAGACTTAGCTCTGATACCAATTGTTGGAATTAATGGGAAGTGTGTACTGAAAGGGGAGGGGTGAATTAGTACCTCTAAAACTTTTGTATCCTTTAACCAATTAACCTTTGTGTAATCAATTTTATATCCATTCAATCTGATCTATACTATCTTGATGTGAGTTATACCAATTCATAACATTAACATACATGTGAACATTCATAGAAACATTCATGAAAGTAATTGACATATAACACAAGATATGATATCGCAGAAAACTCCTGTTAGGAAGTAAAAACTGGGGTGGGGATGACACCCACAAAATCTTCACTATCTGCAGATTGGAAGGGGTCAGTTAAGGCTTACAATTTTGATCACTTTGGATGATCTACCCTATTAAGAGTATCTATGGAGACCTATTAAATTCTACTCTGTTAGGTTCTTTAGCAACACTATTAAGTGTGCACTTGGTTAAGAGATTTGTAGTTGGACTGTTAAATCCACCTTCCTTGAAAGGATTTTTACACTTTGCTCCACTTGTTAGAGTGATATCAAATTACAAATTGACCTGGTAAATGAAATCTCTTATTGTTGATACAGATCCATTTAAGTTTACATGAATGATATTATCACCTCTGATTATCGGCAACCTCTATTCTTGGTTCTTGCTAACCAAATACACCTTTTGTTGTTCTGGTTCTTGAAACTTTCAATCTTATCCATAGATGTGCTTGTAGGATTCATTCATCCTCTCATCTATATTCAAATCATTTTATAATGAATGACTGAATCATCTATTTATAAGATGGATTGACATCATCAAGTTTTGAGAAAAACAATGTTAACTCTAAGATCAGGTTTACAACTTGTACCTAGATCTCCTAGTCTACGTTTTTTAAAATAGTTAGACTAATTAAAGCAATTACATTCATGTTACTTGTCCCTAAATAAATGGATTTAAAAAAAAATCAATATCCTATAAATAGAATAAGCTTCCTTTATCTGACATGGAAGTCATATCCACTTTTTGTGAGCTGCAACTGACTCTCAGTTCCGGACAGTCAGTTATGCTTGACTGTCTTTCGGTTTTGTTTTGTTGGTTACACTTTAACTGTCTCATTGGTTTGCACTTTATCCTGCACATCAGGTTCCTTTGCTGGGTTCCTCTTTATCTTTTTGCTTTGCAATTTTGGTGTACACACAAAGTTGTGTCGTCGATTCTCTTTGTACATAGTCATTTCGGTGATCTCTTTTATATCTGATTTTTCAATTTGCTCTATGTTTTGTCTTTCAGTGTATGCTTACCGAAAGTGTTGTTTTCATACTAATAGAAAATTAATGTCATCATATTTTTCCTTGTCTCAATTCATGATATTCCTTATCACTTTGAGGAACTCTTTTTTCTTTCATCCATTTGGTAACCTCAGGATCCATCAGGTTCAAAATCACTCGAATAGTGTTGGTTATCGGTATCCTGGATACTAGACCGATCTCTATGTCTAGACCACTCTCTACCTTGTATTTCTCTTGACATCTCAGAGTCAGGTGATCTATTCTGATGAGAAGAGGCTAGTCTATTTGGAATTTTTGGTTCCTTTATAAAGAGGTTTTTCCTCAAATAACAAGTTTTCTTCAAATGGAAAGCACTATCTCCTTTCCTCGTGGAATTGTCTAAAAAAGATTCTAGTATGGATAGGGATAATTCTATTCACTTTCCTAAAAAGTACTAAAAATAACACTAACGAGTTAACTAAGTCCAAGACCAAATGTGGTGACAAGAGGATGCGTCCAACTTAGAAGGAGAAGCAAAGACTCTGATCTTGAGTCAAGATTAACAAACCTGCACTAACAAATCAGGATAAGGACAACGTAGACAAAAGATAATTGAATAGGTATTGATGGACTGATCATTGTACTAGCACACCAACTTCATGATTTATGACAACACAAGTCTAACTAACAGCACATCTCAACCGAGGACAAAAATAGAATCTAACTCGCAGTTTCGAAGCAAACTCTTAGGAAACAGGACAAAATTTAACTAGAGACTAGAAATGTAGTAAAAAGAAGGTTGAACGATGATTTTGGGAAAATTTTCAAAAATCAATACGAGTAGAGGTAGACTCATACAAGAATTCCCCATAGGTGATACGAGAAACTAGGTTTCTCATATGAGGATGCATACGACTGAGGACAACAGGTCAAAAATTGCACATGCTCATACGAGCACTCTCATTAGGTGATACAAGTACTCTCACCATGAGATACGAGTAAAGGGGAATAGGATCTTGAGTTATATGGGTCAGGATGAAGGGTCGTATGAGGAATCGGTATTCAACCTTTTGTTCACAATTTTTTAGTTTTACGTTTTGATTTTGCAATTCAGATTTTCAAGCACATAAAATAGATCGTAAAGCAAGATAAAACAATCACAGAAAGAAAACACTAAACCTATGAGGCTGGTTAGGATAATACTTGTTTGAATACCCTTAAAATAGAATACCACATTTTTTTTAGACAGATAGAAGCTTGGAAACACTAGTTCCCCTCCACGGCACACACTTCTCAGGCCTACCAAGCTTTGAATTTATCAAGATCCAAGGATCCTGATAAATTTACTGTCTCAAAATAAGTGGTACATGAGGAGTATCTTTAGCATGCACATTGTCACAATGCCTGATTCAACAAGCAGAAGGTTTTTTTCTACTACACTAATGGTTTTTAGTAAGGATTTTTGTTTGAATGTATTCTTTGTGTCTGCGCAAGTGCGATTGAGGTTACTAACCCCACAAAGCATGTTAGTACCAGCAGTCACAATGCATGATTAGACTCGTAGGCCTTGCTATGTATTAGATGAGAGATGAGTATAAGCTCAAATTTTATCCATCTTTCGAGACTTTGGTCTCAAGGAAGTGATTTTTTCATAGTGATTCAAAGTAGCTTGACGTTAGCCTGTACTCACTTAAGTCATTCTTACAGGGTGATTACTTTTTCCCACTATGATAGGCCCTCTACAAGGTAATAATGCAATCATAAAATGACAAAAATATCTCTGGATGTTTTATCATCCCTAGAAGGGCGAGAGCATAATCTCCTAACATTCTTTCCATTTCTAAAACACAAAAAACATGTTCATTTTAAAATGTATAGCATGTGAGGTTCCTAATTTATAAAAATAACAAATAGAATGTCATGTTGATCTACGATTAGGTAACCTAAAAAACACCTCGTCGGTAGTTTGGTGTATATCTCTTTGTCACCGACCTGCAAACAAGTATTTTTTATCAATATCTTTGGAAAACGACCTGGAAACCACTGTCAAGCTATGGAAAACAAGAAAGCAAAAAATAACAACTGATCAACACGTCAAAAAACTTTAAAATGCTTGCTATTTTTAAAATCAAAATGACATATTTGTACGAGTATATACTAGTTCTTGTAAGAGAATATATAACATCCCATATGAGTATTCAACCTAACTCATACTGTTGATTATAGAAACTTGTACGAGTCTATAGAAAAATAGAGTACAAAATAGAAATCTGAAACTTTGAAAAACTATAGAATTGTGAAGACATAAATTGATTTTCTGCCCCACGGTGGGCGTCAAAATGTGTGTGTAAAATTGTTCTCTTGTTACTCATTACACACACCTCAATAATTATTTGTGTTGCTAATTTATGAAAGCATGAAACTAAGAAAATAACAACAAAATAGCCGAAGTTAACTTATTGCCTTCTAGTAGGCAAGAGTGTAGATTTTCTCTTAGGTCATCACAAACTCAATGACTATAAACCTATTTTAAACAAAGGATTTAAATGATCTAAGCTATATGATATGCAAATGCTAAGATTTATTGATCCAAGATTAGCTAAGATAGATTTTAGGAAACCCAAATTTAAATGTGATCCTAGATTATGATTCATATGCTTTGAAAATGAGTAAACAATCTAAAATGCTAAATGCTTAAAACTTGAATACTTAAATGCTAAGATAAATGATAAAACCTGCATAATAACAATACTTCAAAATTTTGGATCCTTTGTGAGGAAATGAATCTCAATTTTATAAAACAACCTCTTTTAAAATCGACGACCGAGATTGAAATTTGAAGAACAGATGAGATTCAACTCAAAGAAGCACAATCCATATGCTCGAAAGATCATTGGTGAGAGAATCAGTTAACTGAACTGACTGGTCAATCATTTAGGAAACTTCTAAAATTAGTTTTTAGTTAACTGGATTGTTTCCGAAATGAGAAATAGAAAATAATTAGTTAACTGAACAAGACATATTTGTTTCTAATTTGATGTTTAGTGAACTAAAATGATGACATAATATGCATTTTTGAATATTTAAATGATTTTCAATGCACTTTAACTCAACTTTATTAATTTTAATTCCTTTTTGAATTTAATTGACAATTAGCTATTTATTTAATCAACATACTAGGATATTAATTAAATAAATAACATAAGGTTCATTTGCCAACGTTTTATGATTTTAGGAATTAATTAATTAATCAAGTGTGATGATAGATTAAGACCTAGGGTTTAGGTCATATCAGACTGAAGATGATGAATTGCCTTTATGTTTAGGACTTAGGATGATCAAGATTAGGTTTTTATTGATGAAAGATCAAGATTGGGGGTTTATGGTTTAGATGATCATTTTAGATCATTACAATACCCCCTATGGAGAAAGTAATCACTGGATAAAGTCATCAATGGATTGCACAATTATTGTAAGTTTCACCAATTGAAAGTGCTTAAGTTTGTGTAGAATTGACAATTCCACCATGCCAAAATTTTTCAAACCCTTGTTTCTTCACTTCACCCAAATCAACAAAAGGAAATGCACAATAGAATCAAGAATGATTTTGACTTGGCACAAGTATTTATTTTATAATAATAATAAAAGATATCTTCTTCAAGACACCAAAGGAAAATATCTTCTCTCACACACTTTTCACTAAAGAGTCTTCATCAATACACTTTTCAATTAGAATCCTTCATTTAAAAACTTTGAATTAACAAATAGCTCCAAAGCTAAAATCTTCATGAAATTTTTTTTCACTTAAAAGGCTTCTTCAACACACCTTTCACTTAAAAGAATTGATTTTAAGACTTGGGATTATATTCCATGTGGATTAATGATTAATACCCCCACTAGGCACCCAAAAGCAATTTATAAACTTAAACTCAATATATACTACTGAAAGTGCAAATATCATCACCGACTAAATATAGCACCTAGGTGCCTGCCAGAAATGGAAACCGTCATCAGTGACTTACTAAAAATAATAATTCAACTAAGAATCTCAATTCTAAGTGTTATCTCTTAAAGCTCAGAATGATGACCTAACCTCTGCATATTCCTGTAACCTGCTAAATTTGGGACATTACAATCCTCCCTCCCCGAGATTTCTTGTTCTCAAGCAATCACCGAAACAAGGCACATATCGATCCACCCAGATCCCAAGGATATGTATAATGTCCCAGGAATCACCTGCAAACTCCTATGTGTAACCAGCTGGATTTGGTCTTCTCAGACTATAGAATCTATTTTCCCTAAGTGTGATCATACCTCCAATTATGTTCAAACGACCATGTTACTGCTTGGCATAATTCTTTTGTAATCAATTTAATCTCCTAAAAGTGATCAAATCACTAAATTATTAACTTTTAGCCAAAATCAAAATCAATTAAATAAATGGGTAAAATGATTAATTTGCTAGGAATTAAATAAAGTCCTAAATCAATTGCTCACTTGCAAATGAACCCATTCCCATAGCCTAATTAATTTAATTAAAATGGCTATAGTCCCCTTAATTATTAAAAATCAATAAAATTCTTAAATAATTAAATCCTATATATTTAAATGAATTATGTCAAATAATTCATTTCATTTATATTCCCCTAAACCCCTAACCTAACCTATCTCAACCATTTCTACCCTGGGTTCTAACCCATCCCAACCTATTCCCCCCATGCTAATCTAATTCTAATCCTAATTCTATCCTAACCCACCTCCTAATGTTGTCACATTCCATTAAGGAATGATTAAGGACTCCACCCACTTGAGAAAGTCAATGAATCTCAAGATTCCTTCTCTCAAGTCCACTTTCTCAAGCCACCCTCTTACACCCTTCCCATGCTTCTTTAAGGCTCTCATTAATTCCTCATTAATGAAGATTCCTTAAGCCCATGTCTCCCCCATGCATATTGAATGCCTTTGGCATTTATTTCTTCTTACACACCATTAATGAGATTTTCAACTCATTAATGCACCTTGTCCCTCCTCTCTCTCCTCATTCTTCTATAAATAGAAGGCATTTTTGAGAGCAAATAAGCCCTTACCTTATATTAAAAATGCATTGTTATGCTGTTAGAATAGACAGAGACTCACATTTCATTTCATAGTTCATGTTTATGCATTGTTAGTTTCATGCTTTTTAGAGCTAGAATGCATGTTATTTAGATATTTTTCTCATTTCAACTCAAATCTTTCATGCTAGGATGTATATGTCACTGAAAGAGGCATTATCTGAGGGCTATTATGTTGTTTTTCATACTCTTTCTAGTTAGAAAGCAATAGGTCAATTTTAGTGGATTTATATGCTCATCTAAACCCTTTTTCGCTAATGCAATGATCTATTGAAGTGTCGTGTTGCAGATAACATGTGCACATTTAACACACATTTATAGTGCCCACCATGGGGCTCGATTTCCAACTTTGCCTCATTTTGAATCTATTTTTCACTAATTTGCATGCATAGGATTATGTTACAGAGTCATTTCTGGTCATTCTAGATCACATCCGGGATACGCCCTCACACCGTAGAAAATGAGGCTCACATCTAGGATTTCCTGGATTACTTTTAGTTTATGATCGCATCTAGGGAACATTCAGTCGCATATGGTAAGGAAATTCGCATCTGGTTTTTGTGTCATTTGTTGTATTTTTGGATCGCATTTGGTGAAAATTTTAATGAACTTCATTGTCTAACCACTAACGCTTGTGTGCTTGACTTCTTTGGTCTTTTAAATGGCTTAATGAGTGTTTGCAGGTTGTCATCAAAGGATTTTCTTGGGAGTTGGAGAAAAGATACTAACATGGTTTTCCAGGTTTCCCAACCCCCATCTTGACCTCTATTTACATGTTTTAAACATTAAGAAACATTTTCTAGTCTTCTAATAAACTGACTAGAGGAATATGCTCTTTTCCTCTTGAGGAAAATCAGAAAAATCATAAATCAGTTCAGGAGTTGAGAGGAATTTGGAGTTAACTGAACCAAGCCAATCACATCGTATAATTTCTTTTGGATTAGTAATTGAAAAAAAACAAAGCACTTAATATTGTGGGCAAATTGAACAAGTTTCATTGTCTAATTTTGGATCAGAAATTGAACAAGCTACTCATTAAATATTGTGGTTAAATGAAAAAGGAAAATCTATTGTCAAGCATCATGTTTTCATTAAATAGGAACATCTTAAATAAAGCACAACATTTCTTGAGGGAATGAATGGTTTGCTTGATTTTGTTTTGGGAGAAAATGGCTTGGATTAGGAGAGTATGCTCTTCTTCTTCTGAAGAATCAGAAATCTAGACGTCCTACGCTCGCCAATCCTTTGTACACATATTTAATAGTAGAGGGCCTGTCGGTTGAGGAAAAAATATCCTAGGAATGACCCAAGTGAGGAAAGGTTTTATGCCAACCCTTCCAACTCACTATAAATAATTGCTTCCTCGTAGGCCAAAGCCTCGGAAGACGGAATCGGTTTTGTTCATAGAACTCTGACATCATTCTTTGAACATACTTGGGTATATGTAGAGTGGAGCTGCTTGAATCTTGCTTGCGAGACTACATATATTCAGGTACTCATAGGGCTATACACCTCAATTTTTCCTTATGCAATTCTATGGGGGATGGTTTCGAATGGATTTCCCAATAATAGACAACACTTGAATTGAAAGAATTCTTGATTCATCCCCGAAAGGGTGATAATCCTTGTGCAAAGAAAAAATTAATTGCCCCAAGACACTCATCATATCGTGCCCTCACTTGCATTTGGAGTCGGCTAATACAACATCATGACTGGAGCCATTGCGTGCTTGGTGATGGTTGTATTCTGATTAGCATTTGAGTGTGTACCTAAGTCAACAAGCAAGGATTTTCATCCTCTGCCTAGAAAATAAGGAAAAGTGTGTTTGTTCCTTTAACAATGCAATGTTTGCTTGATGTTTCTAAAAAATCACTAAAAAGATAAAATCCTTCAAATAAGCAACAATATTCAAACCTTCAGACACGTGTTTTTCACTCACCGACGGGTCTCAAAAATCAAACTACAATCAGACAAACTTTACGCATTTCCAAAATGAACTTTTTAAAACTGATCAAAACTGACAAAGACATCATAAAATTGCATCTTGTATGTCCTACATC
This sequence comes from Thuja plicata, assembly GCA_018584345.1. Classification (NCBI taxonomy): domain Eukaryota; kingdom Viridiplantae; phylum Streptophyta; class Pinopsida; order Cupressales; family Cupressaceae; genus Thuja; species Thuja plicata. The sequence continues at coordinate 150,269 of MU225539.1, forward strand.
ATATCTGGTGTTTAGGATCACATCTAGTATCCTAGCTCACATCTAGTCAGCACATTGTTGCATCTAGTACATAAGATCGCATCTAGGGTCATCAGTAGCTCGCATCCAATATTTCTAGGATCGCATCTGGGAGCTCGCATCTAGGAACGTGGGCATTTGAAAGATAGTTTATTAGAAATTCTTAGTTGATTTGGATACCCTTTTATCTTAGTCTATCCCTATTTTCTTTTCTAGTCTCCCTATTGTTATATCAAAACACTTTTTCAAACGTCCACCTTGCATGTCCTGTCAGTTTCTCATAATCTATCTCAATACGTGTGGTCTATCTTCTTCTTACAACAACTTGATTCCCAGCTCACTATCAGGGCATTCTAACCCTCTAATGCTGGAATCATTTACTTCCACCAAACTCAAAATGATACTTCCACCTAGACACACTCACTTGAACAATTTGAGATACTACCTGACACTCTTGGGAAATGTTGATGAAAGTTGAGACACAACTTCATGGTTAACAAAAGACGCAACAAGTACACCTCTAAAGGATCAAAAGTGTCTTGTAAATCACCACACTTTCCAGGGGAAACATTTCATAGTTCTCTACTTGATCTAGACTCTAGAAATGGATAGATCCACTCACGGATGGAGTGAGGCTTTTGAAGAATATGACAATAGAAAAAGCCAAAAACATGAAGATCTTGATGAGACTGAAGAAACCACCTTTGAATGTCATCCATTTGGATCAGACAATGAGGGGGAGATCCCTGAAGATGAGTACGATAAGCTCAAATAGAGTAAGAGGTTCCACAATATATTGGAAAGGATAATTGATGATGATAAAGAGAAATACTTCCTCCATTTGGCATCCCGCGGCGTAAAATCACCCCCGGATTATGATGTGGAGAAACTCAAAGAAAAAGAAATACCAACTCCTATATCTATTCTCACCAAGAAACTCACTTTAATGCAAACAGAGCTTGCAAACCTCAAACAGGAGAAAGAGAAACCCAAAACAAAACACTCTTTGGACACTATTTGTCCATTCCCTTTTGACAAGAGTATCACGATGGTTCCATTCCCTCCCAACGTGGCATGGCCAAAATATGAAAAGTATACAGGAGAGACTGATCCACATGACCATATTCGATAATTTTGTGTTCTTAGCATAGAGTACATGCATGAACCCACTTACCTCATGCGACTATTTCCTGGAAGTCTAGGAGGCAATGCCATGGAGTGGTTCTCAAAATTGAACCCTAAGGTCAAAATTTTTGAGGAGTTGATTCAACGATTTATCCAACATTACTCCTACAACATCCAACATGATGTGACTATGATGGATCTATGTAATACTAAACAAAAGACCGGTGAATCATTTACACACTTCCTACAAAGATGGAGGAAAATATTTTCACGATACTCAAGAGCTATCCCTGAATCTGAGAAGATGGAAATCTTTGTCAATAACTTGGTACTAGAATTGAAATACACATTACAAACGCAAGATTCCCCTAGCTTTGACAGAATGATTAAAAAGTCCCTTCATATTGAAGAAGTTATGGTTAGAAAGGGGGAGATCACTCTTCAAAGTGAAAACAAACCTAACAACTCCAAGCCTAAATGGTGGAAGTAGAACAAAAATGTTTTCAATGATGACATAGTAGACGTATCCAATGTTGGCCCTAAACCTGAGGTATTCAATCTAACCAACAGTATGCAAGCAAGAAAGGATGCCAAGGTAATGACTCCCATACCCAAAGCAAATAATAATAATAGCAAGGGTCAGACATGGACTTCAAAACCTCAAAGAACATTCACTCCTTTAGGAGAACCTCTCGAAACTGTTCTAAAAACACTATTGGATAACAAAGTTCTCATGATCCTAGATTCCAAACCGTGGGAACCAATGGTTAAACCCAGATGGCAGGACGATAACTCCTACTGTGTATTTCACAAGAACAAAGGACACAAGACTAATAATTTCCTTAAGCTCAAACATGTTATTCAAGACCTCATTGAAGGAGGTAAGATCAAAGTGGACGGATACACTACCAATGAAGATCATACAGCCTTCAATAAACCATTCCCTAATTACGACACATGGGAAACATCTAAAGGGAAGAGTAATGAAGTAAAATACACCTATTCCAAAATTGATAATGTGATCAATATGCTAGATGTTAAAATAGAATCAATTAATGTGGTCACGATCAAAGGTGTTTCGTTCCACTCAAATGTGGTGACTCAGAACCAAGCACAGGTCACGATCAATGGACCCAATTCTTCCCCAAAACCAACATCAATATCCAATATTCCTATCATTAATATTCCTAAACCAACAACAAAGAACATGGTTACTATTCCTGGAGAAAAGTATGACTTGGTAGACCAATTGCAACGAACCTCTGCCAAAATTTCCATTTTTGAGTTGCTCAAGATATCTACAGTGCATAGAGAAATCCTAGAACAAGCTCTAAATGCTGCTAATGTCCCAAAGGATATTGATATAGACAAATTCCAAGTGATGGTCAATCACCTCTCAGTGCCACATTACCTCTCCTTTTCTAAAGAGGATGATAATTCATTGACACATCCACATAATCAACCCCTCCATATTGAAGTCCTCATTCATAAATCCCATGTTAGACATGTGTTGATAGATGGAGGCACATGATTGAATATATATACGCTTAATCTAATCAAGAAACTAGGTGTTTCAGAATAGACCATTGACTCTAGAAGCAAAATAACTATCAAAGCATATGATGAGGAAGAAAGATCCTCTAAAGGACTTATTGTTCTTCCTATCAGAGTCGGACCAATTGAGAGGAATGTCATATGTCAAGTTCTAGATGTACCCGTGGCCTACAATACCCTATTGGGGAGACCATGGATTCATGAAATGCAAGTTGTGCCATCCACATACCACCAGTGTATAAAGTTCCCACATAATGGGGAGGAAGTGACAATTCCTGTAGATGCTAACTATACTTGTAACAATATCAAAGTAGGTAGTATGATCCCGCATAACAAAGAGGCTATGGATGTGATTTATCCTAAAACTACCAAGGACATGGCTATGAAGATTTTTGGCAAAACCTTAAAATTTGAAGAAACAGGTATGGGAGAGTACAAGTTGGACCTGACTCCCTCACTGACAGAACTTCCGGTATCACCAAGATCCTATGGAAAACCTTCCTCAACATTCACACCTACTATATCCAAGGAGCCAAAAGTACACAAAGAAACTAGCATGGTAAAGGAATCTACATCTTCTTTAGATAACACAGAAGAACAGGCAGTCTTGGACTGGCTTTACAAAGGAGAACCAGTGGAAGCCAAGGTCAAACATGTAGAGATATCCCCATAACAGTATGGAAAGGGATATGATTTCCTCAAATAGATGGAATAAAAAGGAAAAGGACCTCTAAACGACACAGGATGAGGGCTTATTGAGCCTCTACCTATGGAGTTTTGGAATACCAGAGACAAAACAAGACTGGGTTTTAATACTAAAACTGACAAACCTACTTCAAAAGATAGTCCTACCTCAGACAAAGGAAGTGATGAAATGGATGAACTAGATCAGTGGTCCTATGAAAGGTTATTACATGTTGGCATAGAGAATCCCAACTATCAAGGAGAGCGCTATGTACCCATCTTTGAGGTACCACAAGATCTTCACACCCCTTTGTTAGCACAACCTCCCATTCAAGAGGTAGAAGACTCCATAACAAATGGTTCAGAGATGCCATTGATAGAAATAGTTATGGAAAGCACACCCCAATGACAGGATTTACATCCTAAATGGGGGAAATTGGTCACGGTTTCACATGTCCTTGATCTACCACACTTTGATCTGCAGGTATCTAATCGGGTACATCAAATAACCATTGTTGAATACTTAAATAGATCTAATGATGAGGTCACTGACTGTCATGATTATGAATGGGATGAGCTATCTATCACCACTGATGATATTGGAATAGATACAATTCACATGTTTATGGCTCCCTCAGCTCCTTGTGAACAATCTAACACTACTCCCAACAACATTGATAATCCTAAAGTAGAAGAAGAATTCCTTCTCCCTGTCAGGGATGGAGAGACTGGTGCTTTCCTAAGTCTGGAAGAAGTGCTAAGGAAACAAGAAAGAAGCCTCCATTTATGGAGAGATGAAGATTGTAGTTCTACCAATGAATCACTGGAGTTTGATCCACATATGACTAACAACGACCCTTTTTATGACGATCTAACTCTTATTGATCTAAACATTGAAGAAATTAACTTAACAGAACATGTCATGTTGGTTAATGGTCTTGATGCTAACATGATGATGTCCTTCCCAGAGTTTGATTCCTTGTCTTTGATACACCCAGACCTCATTGATTGGACTAGTATAGATCTTACACCTATTCTTGACTTTCCCAATGACTACACCCTAGCTTGCTATCTCAATGCTTGTGAACCTTACCCTTCTTCCACCAATGCAAGGAGTGAGAACATGTCATAAGAGGATATCAGGTTTCTCAGTCAAAAAATAAAAAATAAAAAGAAAAAGAGAACTGACAGTGAAAACCACGTTGTGGCAGTGTCAGATCCTAAAATAGTAAAAAAAAAAGACATATCCAATGGTGAAAACCTCTCAGAGGTGCCAAAGGATGAGATTTTTGATATCCTCCCTGAACACTTTTAGGAAAGATCTTTAGTTCTAATTGAACCAACACAGCCAGTAAATTTGGGCACCATTTAAGATTCTCAAATAGTCCACCTTGCACAATCTTTATTAGAAGAAGAGAAGACACAGTTTACAGAGTTCCTGAGAGAAAAGAAGATCAACTTTGCATGGTCTTATACGGATATGCCTTGACTAGATCCTAATATAATCATGCACCACTTATCTATAGCTCCTGGGATCAAGCCCGTGAAACAAAAACTTAGAAAGATGCATCCTCATGTTACATTACTGGTAAAAGTAGAGCTAGAGAAATTGTTGAAAGCTGGATTTATTAGTCATTTCCTATGTAGGATGGATCTCTAATGTGGTCCCCGTGTCTAAATCTGATAAATCTATCAGGATCTGTACAGACTTTAGAGACTTAAACAAAGCATGTTTGAAAGATGACTTCCCACTACCTAACATTGACATGATCATAGATCTCACAACAAGCTACCATATGTATTCATTAATGAATGGATTCTCGGGCTATAATCAAATCAAAATTGCCCTCGAGGATCAAGATAAAATAGCATTTTTATGCACATGGGGCACCTTTAACTGGAACGTCATGCCATTTGGGTTAAAGAATGCAGGGGCTATATATCAAAGAGAAATGACTACTATATTTCACGATATGATGCATAAAAACCTGAAAGATTACGTGGATGGCACATTAGCTAAATCTAAAGAAAGGAGCATTCACATTGCTAACTTGAGACAGATCTTGGATCAAATAGAGAAATTCCAACTCAGGCCCAATCCAAAGAAGTGTTCCTTTGGCATCCAATCAGGAAAAATCTTAGGGTTTATAGTTTCAGAAAAGGGAATTGGGGTAGATCCTGCAAAAGTCAAGGCTATTCTAGAAATGACTCCTCCATGCAACATCAGTCAAATGAGGACATTACAAGGGAGACTCCAATCAATTAGGAGGTTCATGTCAACTTGCTGACCATGCACAACCCTTTACCAAATTACTACATGAAGGGGTTACCTTCAAATGGGATGAACACTGTGAAGCCAACTTTAGAGAATTAAAAGGGTACCTGGCTACTCCTCCTATTCTTATGGTGCCTATTCATGGAAAGTCATTACTCCTATATATCTCAGCTACAACTACATCATTAGGAGTATTATTAGCACAAGAAGATGAAACAAAGAAAGAAAGATCTATCTACTACATTAGTGGAATGCTAGTCTCCTATGAGCTCAATTACAGTATTATTGAAAAAGCATGCTTAGCAGTCATCTTTGCATCACAAAAATTAAGACACTACATGCTCTCCCATATAGTAAGGCTCATTGCTAAGATTGATCCTTTAAAGTACCTCCTAAGAAAAATAGCGTTGACAAGGCGTCTAGCAAAATGGGTCCTCATCCTGAGTGAATTTGACATTCAGTATGTAGACAGGAGGGCTATTAAAGGACAATTCCTCGCAGATCAACTAGCTGACTCACCACTTCAAGATGATGAACCTCTAAGGATCGAGTTCCCTGATGAAACAATTATGCAGCTAACTGAGTATCCATGGAAGATGTACTTTGATGGTTCTTTCACGCAACAAGGCTCTGGGGTAGGAGTTCTATTCATAACTCCTCAAGGCTACAAGATACCCAAGTCTTACAAATTGGTGTTCCCATGCACGAACAACATTTTAGAATATGAGGCACTAGTCAACGATCTTAAGCTTGCCATGGAATGGAAATTTGTAGAGTTACACATATACGGTGTGTCCCAGCTTGTTATCAATTAGGTTAATGGATATTACCAAATGAAAGATGAAAATTTGACACCCTACAAGCAACTGATTGATGACCTAAAGAAATACTTTTTCTTCATAACATTCCAGAAGATACCCAGAACAGAGAACAAAGTTGCAGATGCTATGGCTACATTGGCATCTATGTTATAAATGGAGGAACATCAATCCCGCTATGACTTCTTGGTGGAAGAACTCTCCTATCCTACCTTTGATACCCCTGAATACCAAGTAATTTGTGCTTTAAACACCCCAGACCAATCTCGGTATGCCAATATCATTTCCTATCTCAGTGACTAAACCATTCCTAATAATCTATCCAAATTGAGAAGAGAGCCTTGATTAGGACATCATCATGTTATGTCCTCATAACTAATAACTTATATTAATGAGGTCTAGATGGTACGCTTCTTAGATGTTTAGAACTTAAAGATTCTGATCTCACATTAAAAAAGGTCCATGAAGGTGTATGTGGATCACACTCGAACAAATTTTCATTAGCTAAAAAACTGCTCAGAGTTGGCTATTACTGGCTTACCATAGAAAAAGATGCTATTCAATTCTCAAAAATATGTCATAAATGTCAAACACCTAGAAATCTCATCCATACTCCTGCCAGAGAACTTATACCTTTCATTACACACTGGCCATTTTAGCAATGGGCCTTTGACTTGGTTGGACAAATATATCCTAATTCTTCAAATGGACATAATTTCATCATTACGACCACTGAGTATTTCACAAAGTGGGTTGAGGTTGTGCCACTAATCAAAGCCATGGAAAAACAGGTGGCTATACTCATTCTGAACTACATTATTTGTAGATATGAGATATTGTCTTCAATTGTAACAGACAATGGGGGCCAATTTAAAAATCAATACATTTATGACCTTTATGAACAATTCCATATCACTCAACACTGCTCCTCAATCTATTACCCTCAAGGTAATAGACAGGCTGAGGCATCCAATAAGAATATTCTCAAAATCCTACATAGAATTGTGACTAAGTCTGGCAGAGACTGGCATCTACAACTGAATCCGGCACTATGGACCTACAGAACAAGCATCAGAGAACCAACAGGAACCATGCCATTTTCTCTAGTCTATGGCACTGAAGCAGTACTACCTATTGAGGTTGAAATCCCATCTTTGTGGATATCTTTACAAGGTCTTGTTACTGATGAGCAGTACCGCATTGATAGGGTGAATTCTTTGGACCTACTAGATGAGTGCAAACAATAGGCATTTGACCATTTGAAGGTGTACCAAGCATGCATGTCCAAAGGGTACAACAAGAAGGTCAAGCCATGAAAATTCAATGTAGGAGATCTTGTCCTAAAGGAGAATCCTAAGAACCAGCCTAACAAAGAGCAAAAAGGAAAAATTGAACCTAATTGGTTAGGACCTTATGTTATCATTGCTACTTTTGGGACTGGAGCTTTTCAACTAGCTACACCTGAGGGAGATGTTCTTCTAGATCCTATCAACACTCTACATTTGAAGTGGTTCTACGCTTAATGTTCGGCTAGTAGAGCTTGTACAGCAAAATGTTTTCAGAAAATAACAAAAACATTCAGAAAATTGATCCTGAAGAAATCCAAAAATAATGGAAAAAGTCCTAAAGAAAGGGTATCCTTGGTGAAAACTTGGTAAAAAGGTGCCTTGATACTACAAAAACATTCAAAAAAGCAAAAATAGCAAAAAATTTGAAAAAGAGAAAAGTGCCTTGATGAGAATCTGGTAAAACAGGCATCTTGGTAGCAAAAAGAAAGAAAGAGTTTGGCCAAGTGGTGAAAACCTGGCAATCAGGCATCACTTGTGTTCAACGCTCCATCTATCAATGCACTACTAATACTAAGCCTTCACAATTTCACCTATGATAAAATATTGACTTTGTTTCCTAAACAACTATCTTGTCCTCGCTTGGGATTTGTCTGCATTTTTGTCTTAGGATCAAGTCATTCTGCACTGGGGGCATCTTTGCTAGTCTGATAGGTTGCATCTACTAGGTCATCATAGATGGTTTGTCTTGTAATACAATTCTTTTTTATACTTTCACTACCACTATCATGTTAACAAAACAAGGGTGACACAAACATTGCACTAACATGAACGGTGTTCCTAAGACCTACATTGGATTTTGAATAGCGACAAGATTTTATACAGGAAAATGGATGCCATATTTGTTTGAATTCCAAACTTTTTGATTGATGAATCTATATTGTGCTTGAAAAATGAATCAATAGTATTACTTAAACATAGTTTGGTCTTGGATTGCTCATAACTCTTTTATGCCATGATGATGTTTAACTAGGGGCATCTAAGTAGTTATGAATTTTTATTGATTCTCAATTGATGTTGTTATACCTTTCGAGTTACTCCATGATGTCTGTGCAAAGACAAAGAGTCACAAGGACAGGGAGCATAATGTTTTCTTGGTTTTTTGCGTATGGTGATTGTTCCAAGTAATCCTATAAATTTCACCTAACTTGGATGTTTATGGTAAGAGCTGCCATCATGAGTGGATAGCCGCATATATCTCAATCTTTGTTATGTGTGAACTACGGTAAGGTTGAAACAATTTCCTTGTCTATTTTTTGATTCATATTCTTACTAAGGTATACGAAGCATAATGTACCAAAAGATATGAATTTTCAAGGTCATTGCGGGTTCAATATCTTGCCTTAGATAGATTCTGATATAATAAAAGGAAGGTGACTATTTTTTTATCCTGGCTTCTATGCCTTGATGCCTAAAAGTCTATTTTTGACATTCCAATAAATATAGTATTCACATTGTCATAATATCAGTGGGTATTAGTGATGGTTGTACTATCAGGTGGTATCCATTCTGAAAAAGCACCCAATGATGATAAAAATGCTACAATATATACAAATCAATGATAGTCCTAAGAGTTTGCATATAGATGCATTTAGAGATTGCATGATGCATTTTTGAAAGAACAACATAATGATTTGAGCTCAAACTCCTTTATATTTTTAATTCATCTGAAATCCAAGATATTTACATACCCATGCTTCCCGAAATCTCTGATCTATCATGAAAAAAATTGAACTCACCTTTTCAATATGATTAACTTGGTACTCGTGTGTTTACTCTTAACAAACCTTCATTTCTTCACTTCTTCTAATCCATTCTTTCTTTCCCTAACCGCTTCCTACAAGTGATATGTTCTTTCCACTGATGGATTTTATTCTTTTCCTTCGATTTCGTTCCTAATGGGGCATGATCACACTATCATCAATCAATTTTTTGCTCGAAATAACATTGTTAGTCCAAATCTTGATCTTTTTCCTTTTGTTTTATTTTTAGAGTTGCCATGTTATTTTTTTGAATCTTAAAGCTGCTTAAGTCCTCATGTTCAAATTCTCAGTGAAAGGGTCCCCCCTGTGGTTCATTTGTGTTTGTAAAAAAAGGAAAATCATTTGCTAACATGTTTCTTGAATAGGTTTGAACAAGTTTGAACATGTTTGAACAGCCTTGAACAACCTTGAACTTAGTTCAAGAGTGTTCAAGAGTGTTCAAGCTCGTTCATGTTTTTATGAAGTGGTAGCAGGTGAATAGCGTTCTCACTAAAAAGGTGTCTCATGATTGTGATCTTCAGAGTTTTTGATTAATCAAAGTTGGGAATCAGTAGTTAAGTATGGGACTCCTAATTTTGAAGTGAAGGCGGGATATAAAAAAAGGAACAGACTTGAACAATGGTGAACACATAAGAACACCCTTGAACTTGGTTCATTCGTGTTCAATTGTGTTCAATGATTTTAAAAAAGTGACACATGGAAAAAGTAAAGGACTACCACCGTCATTTCAGTTATGGACCCTACCTAGAAAAAGATTTTAATGAAGGAAAGTATTGGCGGTGGTTAGACGTGTCTGAGCTATCAAATTAATGAGGAATTTGTGCGGCATAAAATTTTATGCAAGTGGCATTAAATGATTGTGTGTATGAACGGTCACTTCATTCTCTGAGCTTTTATTGCCTTTATGATGGGAAATTAATTACCAAATACGTGGTATTTATTATTAAAACTCTTCTTAGCGCTCATTATTTTTTTGAAATACTGTCACTGTCTGTATGTGTGAAGATTGAAGATAAGGGTTTTTGGAGCTCCAATTGCAGAATTTTCCACAGTGATTAAGGTAAGTCAGGCTACCATTTCTACAGTGTTTAAATTTAAGAGCTTGTGAAATTTACGAGAGTTTCTGTATCAATTCTGTTGCCCCACTTTTGGTCTTTATACCTCAAGACAAAAATGGATGTTTTATGTGTAGTAGTAGTCATGGAGCTTTCATGCGAGTTCGGAGTCTAAGTCTAGAAAGCCCCTTAGGATAGAAGGGTTTTATCGGATTTCCCTAACTTGACTTCTCCTTCCTAAGCTGGGTGAATTATGGGTCTGAAATCAAATTTTTATTGGGTAGGTTAAGTTCCCAATCTGGTAAAGGCCCTATTTTAAAATATTCTAACTTCAAAATCACATACAGATGAAATACTTTGCCTCATATCTTCAAGTTGCAGCATTGGCGGGAAATCAAGTTTTGGCTTCTCCATGGTGGAAAATCACATATGGAGTGCACTTTCCACAATTGACAGACTTAAGAATATCAGAGGTAAATAAAGATGGAAAATGAGGAAGTCAAGAACAAGAAAGCTTTGAGAACTCATAATCAAACCTATGGGAAACAAAAGAAATGATCAAGCAAAGAAAATCTCATAAAATTTGCCATAGTCGAAAAAGCAGAAAATGGCTTCTCCTCTGCTCCTACAGGCGGGTTTCGACTCGGGAGATGGGTTTTCCGCCAAACTATCAAGGTGAAGAATTTTTGAAATATAATCCATTCCATAAGAGATCTGGCATATAAGAAAGCCAATGGAATCAATATATATCATTTGGCACCCCCATAGGCTAGAATTATCCAATGGCAGATTTTCAGACAGAGAGCACTCCAAAAGTATTTTTCCGCCCAAAGGAGAAGCAGAAAAGTAATTTTCCGCTGCTTCAAGAAAGTTACCATTATGGTTACTAAAGTAAAAAATGTTATCTAACGGAATATAAAGAAAAGTAATTAATTCAAATAAGGCCGTTTTACTTTGTAACCACCATTGTTCACCAAATTGTTTGAATTTGAAGTAGCTAAGATCAGTTTCTCATTGTCTCTATATCCCAAACAGAAATTTGAATCTCCGGGTTGAATCATACTCACATGGCTTCTAGATTTGTAGGATTCAATGGAATGAACAACATTATCTCTGAGTGGCACAAAATCTCAGATACCTCACTGAAGTTCTTTGACATGTAGAACTTTCAGAATAGATTGAAAGCGAAGAAAATGCACCCTGTCACAGAGAAGCTCAAGGAGAGTGGGTTATTCAAAGCCGTTGGTTTTCCTATAGCCGTTCAAACTCCTGAGTTGGTTTGGGAATGTATAGCCCAATACAACCCAAACACCAAGAAAATTCTCCTACCAGACAAAATGGTGCTCCTCTATATTGATAGAGAGTCTGTCCAGAATTCCCTCCACATTCCAGAGCGGGCGAAATACTTTGAGATGACTTATAGCTAGGCAGTTTCTGAATATTCAACAAAGAGACCGGTATGGAAAAGAGAGATTATTAAGTCATGGTTTAAAGAACCCAAGAGCGCCAAGGGAAAGTTGCCCAAAACATTATTTGGTGCAAATCTAAAGCCAGAGATCGTGGACATCCTGGTATTGCTTCACAGGATTAGAGGTGAGAGCGAAGCTCTTAATTTTGTTAAACAACGTTTCTTCCTGGTTCAGATAATCTGTTCTCAGCACCATTTCATTGACTGGGCTCTGATGGTAAGTGAGAATCTCTCGGACGCCCTCAATAGGGCCAAGTTCTAGAATGAATTCTACATGTCTTCTGTCCTCTTGTATATTTTAGCTATAATTCAAATCTGGCCTGGGCTTCCTAGGTTAGAGGAATTCCCAGATGATGTAAAAA
>MU225539.1:175518-190967 GCA_018584345.1 Thuja plicata
CAGAGGGCAGTGATATATAACATACACTGACCCATTTGTTGGTAAACATCCTTTTGTTCTTTCACCTTGGGTGTATTGAAGAGTCAGAGATTATAAATCTTAAGGAAGGACAAACTGTTAACCAACAAGTAGAAGCACTTGAGAGAGCCTTACAAAGAAGAAATCTAAGAAGGGTAGAGCGTGAATTTAGGCCACAACATTAGGCAAAAATCTGGAGCCTAAAAGATTTCTCATAAGTACCAGGAAAGAAGGTAGCACAGACCCAGTCTTTGAGAGACTTGCAAATATTAATTTTTCTCTCCTAGAAGTACCTTGTCGGGGAAACAAAACCATAAGGAGCTAGAGCAGACCTTCTTCACCTCCTAAACAAACCACTCAGTTATCCACCACTTTCAAAGTGTTGACATTGCATGGAGTAGTTTCCCCTCCTGTCGTCAATCTAACACCCTACTTACCCCGAGTAGCTATGGCACTTCCTTGGGCCACTGCAGTCGGGCCCCTGCAACTAGCAGCATATAATCCTCTCCCTACAGGCTCTAGAAAGAACTTTCCCAAATTTTTTGGAGACGGGAAAGTATCTATAGATGAGAATATTTCCGCATTCTTTACTTTAGTTAACATTCTAGCGATTTGAGAAGAAGATGTGGCTGTTAGACTATTCGTTGAGACTCTCGTTGAACGCGCCACTGATTGGTTTCATCATTTACCTGATTCTTCTATTACCAATTGGGCTACTATGAGAGCCACCTTCGAAAGAAGGTTTAAGACTACTGAAGATGAACATTCTCTATTGACTCAATTGACTTCTATCAAGAAAGAGCCGTCGATTAGCATGAGAGATTTTATAGCTAAATTTAATAAGCTGGTAAACCGTATCCTAGTGGCTGACAGGCCTACAATGGGAAATTTGAAAAATTTCTTCATAAGTGTTATGCCACCTGACATCAATTATGATCTAAGGAGAATGAACCTTGCAAATTTGGATGCCACACAGAGAACTGCTGTAGAACTTGAAGACCACATGATTTCATTCGGGAAATGGAAAAGAGAGATACAATCTAGAGCCAGCAGTAGCAATACTACGTCATCTAATGAGATGATCCAAAAACTGTCTAATGAATTCACTGCCTTCAAGAGACAACTTCCCAGATTCAATAATCCCTACCAGTGAAACTTTCAGGAACAGCCTGGAAGATATAACGATAGGAGGAATGCAGAAGGAAAAACATTATAGTTAACTACTCCACCACAGAGGCTAGCTATAGAGGCCCCTCCTAAAAGAGGGAATATGTGTGCCTTCCACTTAACCACAGATCATGATGGGGAAAGTTGTCCTGATGTATCCCATGGTTGACAAATGCATCAGACCGATAAGTGGAATGTTGGAGCATCTAGAGCTAAACCAGATTCATACTCACATGGTGACTCTGAAAACTTATATTTAGAGTATGAATCAGATTCAGAGCAAGAAGCAATATGTTATGCCACCATAGATGGGACCTCTTATATGGTCCTAAGTCGAAGTCAGAAAGATAAAAGCCATAGTTTGTCACTGCCTAAAAACAATGAGGCATCTACTTCCAATTCAAAGGAGCCCAATCAAGGTATGAGAACTCCTCAACTAGGTAAAGAACAAAACTCTTTTGACATTATTCAATTCTATAGAGATTCCAGAATTCAGATTTCCCCCATAGACTATCTTAAGTCTAATCCTGTTGAGCTGTAAAAGCTAGAAGATTATTGTAAAGGAGGGAATCGAGAGTTCAATCAAAACATCATGACTACCATAGAGAATGAGTCCTTATTTGCAGACCCAGTTGAAGAGAGGGAATCATCCGTTTTAGCCACCTTCGCAGGCCAAAAGCCTGACCCATTCTATGTGTCTTTATATATCAACAGTTGCAAGTTGAGCAATTGTTTAATAGACTCTGGAGCATCGGACAATGTAATGCCATCTACTATGACCAAATCCTTAGGACTTACCCTCACTAAAGCCCATGGTAGGTGTTACTCCATGGATTCCAAGAAAGTACCCCTGGTTGGCCAGATTAAGGATGCTCAAGTGGCCTTAGCAGCACATCCCAAGAAGAATATGTTGTTAACCATCCTCGTTGCTGATATACCTGCTACCTACGATTTGTTGTTGAGCAAGACTTTTTGCAGAGATCTTGGAGGGTAGATAAAGCTCGATTGGTCCCAAGCCTTAATCCTAGTAGGTAATAAAAAGATTAAACTGGTTCCTGAGGAAAAGGCTAAGTTTACAGTGTTGAAATCTGATGACCCTAAAGCTCAAATCTTGTATCAAGAATTGGAGTTTGGCAATTATATGTTGTTCACCGATGGACCTGAGAAAGAAACAAAAACTGCCAAAGAGGAAAAACAATTTTCCACCAAAGAAATACCACCACAGATATGGACTCTTGAATTTGATGGCAGTTGTGCATTGTCAAGGTCCGGTGCGGGTGTGGTCTTGATATCACCATATGGAATTTGAGAGCCCTTAACTTACAAATTAGAGTTTGGGAACACTAACAACACTGCCGAGTATGAAGCCCTTCTGTTAGGGATTATCACTACAAAAGAAAGAGGTGTGAAAACTCTGAGAGCTCATGGTGATGCTGAGCTAATTGTACGAAAAGTCAAGAATCAGTACTCTATAAAGAACCACAGGTTGAAGAACTACATAAACAGGGTATGGGATGAAATAGAAGCATTGGATGCTTTCTTTATCAAATCTGTGCCAAGAGAGTTGAATTCCAAAGCCGATTCTTTAGCTGTCTCAGCTTCATTACTACTTCCCCACCTAGAATGTAAGGATAAAAAATACCAAGTGGAAGTTATATATCAACCATCTATCCCCGATAACGTGGAAGATTGGCAAGTTTTTGAAGATGATAAAAATCTCCTTCTCTTTCTAGAGATCGATGGTGACTTCCACAAAGAGGTTCATGGAAACTGTAAAGGAAGCTGCCAAGATGAGCCAAAGAAAGATAAGTCAGATGTTATTCAATTGCAAGGTAATATCATTCTACCCCATTTGGTCACTCTTGAAAATCTCTTCAATAGACATGACATGTTTTTGAAGAAGAAAAGAATTGAAAGAGGGCCTACCACTGGTGAATATGAAGGAATGAATATTGGAACTGAAAAAGACCCCAAGATGATCAATATTGGGAAGTGTTGTATAGAAGAAGAAAGGAATGAGGCCAAGAAGCTTTTTCTAGAATACTCAGATGTTTTTGCCTAGAGCTACAAATTTTTGAAAAGTTTTATGAATGGGAAATTCAAACACCAGATTCCCTTAAAACTTGAAGCTACTCCGTTCAGGTAGAAGAAAAGAAACTACAACCCCAAATTTGTTGATGCCATATTCAGAGAAGTTGATAAAATGCTTAAAGCAAAGATCATATATCCCATCCATCACTCTACTTGGGTTGCAAATATAGTGCCTGTGAGGAAGAAGAACGGAAAAATAACGATCTGTGTTGACTTCAGAAATCTAAATCAATCTTATTTGAAAGACAACTACGCCCTTCCCAACATGGATCATCTTTTGCCAGTCATAGCTAGAGCTAAAATGATGTCTATGTTAGACGGATTCTCAGGGTATAATCAAATAGAAGTTGAGAAATTAGATCAGCATAAAACGGCTTTAACTACTCCATGGGAGACCTTTGCATATCACAGGATGCCGTTCAGATTGATCAATGTCAGAGCTACTTTTTAAAGAGGTATGGATCTTTCTTTTAGTGATATGAAGAACAAAATCATTGATATGTATCTGGATGATCTTACCATGTTCTCTAAAAAGAGAGTAGACCATATAAATGATCTAAGAAGAGTATTGTAAAGGTGCCGAGAGGACGGGATTTCATTGAATCCCAAGAAATCAGTGTTTTTCATAACTGAAGGGAAACTATTGGGTCATATAGTCTCCCAACAAGGTATAAGGATCGATCCCAAAAGAGAGAGCTATTCAGCAACTAAGTTTACCAGTGAATAAAATTGGAGTGAAGTCCTTTTTTGGTCAAGTCAACTTCCTCAAAAGATTTGTCCCTGATTTCTCTGAAATTACTAAACACATTGTTGATATGATGAAGGGGAATGTGAATTTCAAATGGAATGACCCTGGTAAGTAAGCTTCCAAAAGCATCAAGAATGCCATAGCTAACGCCCCAGTGTTATGTCACCTAGATTATAAGAAAGATTTTGTAATTTACTGTTATTCTTACAAACATACTCTGTCAGCCATTCTAATGCAAGAGAACGAAGAGGGAATTTAAGCCCCCATCACTTTTATGAGTACACCTCTAAAGAACCATGAGCTGAGATATTCTCAGACTGAAAAGCATGCTTTTGCAGTGGTAAAGGCTCTTAAGAATATTAGGTTTTATATTCTACATTCCCACTCTCTTGTGTATGTACCTGATGTCGCAGTGAAGAGTGTTTTGACTCAATAGGATGTGGGGTGTAACAACCGAGGAGCATGGGTAGCTAAAACCCAAGAATACGACATAGAGATCAAGCCCACCAAGTTGGTAAGAGGGAACACCTTATGCAAGGAAATGGCAAAAAATCAAGCAGACAAAGACCCAAAAACTACACAGTTGGTTTTGGCGGTAAGTATGCAAGATCCATGGTTTGAAAACATTGTGTATTTCTTAACCTATGGTGAATGTCTGAAAGGGTTAACTTCAAAGAAAAAGAGAGACCTAAGACTGAAGGCTTTTAAATATGTAATCTAGGAGGATAGACTATATAAAAGATCTATAGATGGAACATTCCTCCGATGTGTCGATAAACAACAGCAAGAGAAGTTGTTAAAGGTTTTTCATGATGAAGCCTACGGAGGACACTTCTCCTCATCAGTCACTGCGTTCAAGATTTTGAGACAGTGTTATTACTAGCCGGGAATGTTTAAAGATGCATACCAGTGGGTGGAAAGATGCGAAAAATGCAAGATATTTACCGGGAAGCCATAGTTAGCAGTGTTACCCCTCAGACCAGTGATAATTGAAGGGCCATTCCAACAGTGGGGACTTGATTTTATTGGTCCTATAAGCCCTACATCCAGTGTAGGTCATGATTACATAATTACTACAACTAACTACTTCACAAAATGAGTGGAAGCCAAGGCAACCAAAAGGACTACTTCAGAGGTAGTATGTGAGTTCATCAAAGAAAACATTTTGGTAAGATTTGGTGTACCTATTAAGCTGGTTATGGATAATGCCACGTACTTTTCTTCTCAAGAAATCACTGAATTTTGTTTTGAGTATGGCATTATGATCAGCCATTCTTCTGACTATTTCCCTCAAGGGAACGGCTAAGAAGAGTCTAGCAACAAAAATTTGGTGAACATCATGAAGAAGCTTGTGGCAGAAAACCAGAGAAGTTGGCATAAAAAGATTTATGAAGCCCTCTAGGTGGATAGAGTGACCCCCAAAAGAGCCATTGGCGTATCTCCTTTTGAACTCATCTATGGGGTAGAAGCTAGTCTCCCATTGCCATTGGAATTAGCAACTTGCAAAATGAGGACAGTAGTAGAAGATGGAATATACAAAGATGATCTAGAGAAGAGGATCCTGTACTTGAGAAAATTGGAAGAAGAAAGAGAGAAAATGGTTGATCATATCACACGTCATCAGATGCGTGTGAAGAACCTGTTTGATAAAAAGAGCAAGCCCCAAAAATTTATGGAGGGAGACATGGTGCTATTGTGGAACAAGCGCAAGGCACCCAAAGGCATGCAAGGGAAATTTGAAACACTGTGGAAAGGACCTTTCAAAATCCATCAGGCGTTCAATAAAAATTCTTTCAAATTGACTCATCCAGATGGTTAGGCACTACCCCTAACATATAATGGTCAGGATTTGAAGCTCTATTAGATCTAAATTGAAATCAGGTAACCCTTGTGTTGTACCATAGTTACATTTAGTTCCTATTTTTGTTTTCCTAGTTACATTTCCTTTCTGCTTTCCTTTCTGTGCCTTGCTTTAGTTTTGTTGTGAGCCACCTTTTGTTGAGCTTTTTGAAACCAAAGATTTGAATTCCTTGCTTAGACATGTGAATGTCCAAGTCCCTAGATAGAGCCAGCTATTGCCCCACTTTTTGTCTTTATACCTCAAGACAAAAATGGATGTTTTATGTGTAGTAGTAGTCATGGAGGTTTCATGCGAGTCCAGAGTCTAAGTCTAGAAAGCTCATTAGGATAGAAGGCCTTTATTGGATTTCCCTAAATTGAATTCTCCTTCCTAAGCTGAGTGAATTCTGGGTCTGAAATCATATTTTTATCGGGTAGGTCAAGTTCCCAATCTGGTAAAGGCCATGTTTTAAAAGATTCTAACTTCAAAATCACATACAGATGAAATACTTTGCCTCATATCTTCAAGTTGCAGCATTGGCAGGAAATCAAGTTTTGGCTTCTCCATGGCGGAAAATCACATATGGAATGTGCTTTCTGCAATTGACAGACTTAAGAATATCAGAGGTAAATAAAGATGGAAAAGGAGGAAGTCAGGAACAAGAAAGCTTTGAGCACTCATAATCGAACCTATGGGAAACAAAAGAAATGATCAAGCAAAGAAAATATCATAAAATTCACCATAGGCAGAAAAGCGGAAAATGGCTTCTCCTCTGCTCCTACAGTCGGGTTTCGGCTCTCGAGATGCATTTTCCACCAAACTATCAAGGTGAAGAAGTTTTGAAATATACTCCATCCCATAAGAGATCCGGCATATAAGAAAGCCAATGGAATCAATATATATCATTTTGGCACCCCCATAGGCCATAATTCTCCAATGGTGGATTTTCAGACAGAGAGCACTCCAAAAGTATTTTTCTGCCCAAAGGAGAAGTAGAAAAGTAATTTTTGGCCACTTCAAGAAAGTTACGTTACGGTTACTAAAGTAAAAAAAATTTCTAATGGCATGTGAAGCAAAGTAATTAATTCAAATAAGGCCATTTTACTTTGTAACAGACTTTTTCATTAATTTAAAGGTCTTTTCATTCGTGTGGCACGGGAAGTCAGCCGTTAAACGGTAAGAATTCAAAAAGTATAAAATCAGTTGAAGATTTTGAACTGGAACCACCATTGTTCACCAAATTGTTTGAATTCAAAGTAGCTAAGATCAGTTTCTCATTGTCTCTATATCCCAAAGAGAAATTCAAATCTCTAGGTTGAATCATACTCACATGGCTTCTATATTTGTAGGATTCAACGGAATGAACGGCATTATCTCTGAGTGGCACAAAATCTCAGATACCTCGCTGAAGTTCTTCGACATGCAGAAATTTCAGAACAGATTGAAAGCGGATCAAATGCACCCTATCACAGAGAAGCTCAAGGAGAGTGGGTTATTTAAAGCCACTAGTTTTCCTGTAGTTGTTCAAGCTCCTAAGTTGGTCTGGGAATGTATAGCCTGATACAACCCAGACACCAAGAAAATTCTCCTACCAGACAACACGGTGCTCCTCTCTATTGATAGAGAGTCTATCCAGAATTCCCTCTACATTCCAGAGTAGGTGGAATACTCTGAGATGACTTATAGCTGGGTGGTTTCCGAATATTCAGTGAAGAGACCAGTATGGAAAAGAGAGATTATAAAGTCATGGTTTAAAGAACCCAAGAGCGCCAAGGGCAAGTTGCCCAAAACATTATTTGGCGCAAATCTGAAGCTAGAGATCGTGGACATCCTGGTATTGCTTCACAGGATTAGAGGTGAGAGTGAAGCTCTTAATTTTGTTGAACAACATTTCTTCCTAGTTCAGATAATCTGTTCTCAGCACCATTTCATTGACTAGGCTCTGATGGTGAGTGAGAATCTCTCAGACGCCCTCAATAGGGCCAAGTTCCAGAATGAATTCTACATGTCTTCTATCCTCTTGTATATTTTAGCTACAATTCAAATCTGGCCTGGGCTTCCTAGGTTAGAGGAATTCCTAGATGATGTAAAAATCTATGATTTTTTCCCTTCTTTGTAACTACAAAATAGTTATGCTGATTATCTCATAGTTAATGACGCCTTTACAATGAGACTATGCAGGGAGCTACAAGGTTGTCTCAAAAGGAGATTTTCTCCTGAAGCCATGGCCTTCATAAGCCAATTCGGATGCTATTTCATTCAGTTTGGAGATTTCTCATATCTTCGTCTTGCAGCTTTTGATGACTTTCTTTGAAGCTACCCAGATACCCTACTGACCTAATTGTGTTGATCGAACTAATGAGGCAAGCACTCCAGGTGAACCTAATATGTTCAGAGGCAAAGAAGAAAGGCTACGAGTTCCTAATGACCATTGGAGCTTATAGTTGTGCATCCCAGTCAAAGGTGAAGAATGTTCTTGAAACATTCTTGAAGAAGTTCTCTTTGGAAATGTATGATGTTCTGAGGCCGCAGTATGATCCAATCAATTATGCTAGAGATGTCTTACAGATGAGTCAGGCCATTCACCATGTACCTAATATTGAGGACTATTGGGCCAATTGCAAAGATGACTTGGAGAGCAGGGAAATATTCTATGCCTAGTTAACCATTGAATAGATCAAAAGGTTCAATGTTAACATTGCAGTAGAAGGGCTAGAAGATGATGGAAATCACCTGTATGATGACACATACTTGGAGAAGATAAAGTCCACCCCTATTAGCTCAGAGCCTATGCTAGACCAAGCAGTAAGTGACTTGCAGGATGTGATGGGGGGGATTTATAAAAGAATAGTTCAATGGGTTGAGTGGACTGCGGGCCAAAGGAAGAGGTCAGAAAGGAAGCCTCCCGCTCAGTGAACTCCAGTGAAGGCAACTACTGGTGCCACAACCACTTCCTCAACAACAATCTCTACCATTGCAAAGGGATCAATTCAACCATCAGGAGGAGGAAATGAGCCACCTAAGAAATCTTGTCTCTTAGAGAAGACCTGTGGAGAGGGTCCTCTTCCAAATATTGGAGTTACAGAAGAAGCAGTCCCGACGGACCAAATTAAGTCTACAGCCGAGCTTTCTAAAAATACAGAGTCTGAGCAGCCGATTAGTGCTATTTTTGTAGATACTTTGGCTGGGACTTCGACCTAAGAAACTCCAAAGAGGGCATCCCCTATCATAGTTGAAGTAGGAGAGGATAGCCCTAGCACCTCTACAGAATTAGATAAGAGAGATGGGGAGAAACAGGAGGTTGCTCAAGTTGTAAAATTGATCTCCTCCTCACCTAATTCGGTGAATCCATTCGCTGCCCACCCTAAAGTGACTCCTCCACTCATAAGGAATTTGTTCATCGAAGAGCTGGTCTCTGCCAACAAACTCACCAGCGCAGAGTCATGGATAGAAAACACTCTAGAGCACAAAAGGAAGAGAGTGGGAGAAGCAGTTCCCATCCAAGACACTCTATCAAGGGCCTTTCAGCCCAAGGCTACCACAAGAAAATAGAAGAGTGTGAAGACAATGTCTACTCTGGGTCATGATCCTGAGATAGGGCACTTCACCATGGAAGTAGCCAAGCCCACTAAAGAAGGCAGACTCGAAGATCTGGCGGCCTCGAACTTTCAGTTATAGTCATTTGATATGGGATTGGCTCGACACAATACCAAGGTGGACTGGTGGAATTCCACTAATGTTGTAATAGAGGAAGAGATGGAGGATCTCAAGACTTCCAAAATTCAGCTTAAGGTGGAAGTAGCCCAGCTAACTAATTTCATCAGACAGCTCCTAACTCCTATTGCGAGTGCTCCCAATACCCAAACTTCCTTTGATCCCAGTGCTGCTAAGAACCAAGCCATTCTGGCTAAGTTGCAAGAGGATCGACATTATGGGTAGATTGGTAAGAGGTGGATTGAGAGGCTTGAGTCAAAAGTTCTAGCGATCATTTAGCATTTAGGTAACGCTATTCTAAGGCTAGAAATAGAGAAGAGCAACATTGAGAAGAATTTACAGACTCTCACTACAGAAAGAGTAAGATGCCAAGAATGAATAGTCATGTTGCATGTAGCAGTAAAGATGAAGACTAAGGAGGCCTTAAAAGCTAAGATCCTATAGAAGGGTGATGAGCCCTTGATTGAATGGCTCCAAAGTCTGGAGTTCAAAATTGAGATGATCATTCAGGCTGAGACCAGACTACAACAAACAAATGTTAAAGTGCAAGAGGAACAAAGTAAAGGTTATAAAATCCTCTTAGGACTTCATGTGGAATCGCAAACCAGTGGTCAAGGAAAAGCAATAGTTGGAGTGGTCAACATACAGAAGTCATTCACAGATTATCTACACTATTTAGCGAAGCAGTCTTCAACTCATTTAGACAAGGTGCCAGAACTCCAGCAATTAAGTGGTTGCATCTTTAGGGCTACGAAGGAACTGAAAGATCAGACAGAAGCAATCAAGACTCTAGCCAAAGAACATTCCAGATGGCTCGTCCATTACACCAATGTCCACGTCAACAAACATGAAGATCTCATCCAAGTCATCACTGTTGTAATTGCCTATAGGACCAAATAAGATAAGGGGAAAGAAACTGAATCATAAATATATTCTCCCCTTATGCTATTTTTGTTGTATTTTGTAATGAATAAACCTTTGGTTATTATTTCTGGTTGGGGAAGTTGAACCGTTTCAGTTACCCCTTTTTGTAATGATCCAATCTGGAACTCTATATGTATTATTTCCAAAATCAATACAAAGGTCGGCTAAATTTTGGTGTGAGGAATAGCATTGTTGCTGAGTCAATTGTGTATGTCTAAATACCGTTTCTTTAACTGTTCCATTGCATTTCATTTATCTTTCTGTTGAATTCGAATGTCTCTTTTGAGTTAGATTCGTAATCTGTATTTGAACCAGAATTTTGTATTATGATTTGATACGGCTAATTAAGGGGAAAATCAGTTGCTATTCTAAGTTTTGGGAATGTTCTTATGACATAGATTGACTCAATATCATTACATTGTTAACTTTCAGTCTTGCATCTACATTTTTAGTAATTGTCCATGCATTACGAGTTTTGGGAATTAATCTGATTGATAAAGTCTCAGACTTGGCTAGATTTAGAATTGTATTTACTTTGCCTGAGCTATTTTCTATCTAGATTTAGCTTGGTTTGCCTCTCCTGCTCTTGGGTTAAGAGCATACCCCTGTTAGATCAGGAAAGATTAAAATTCATTGAATATTATTCATATAAGGGAGTTGTACCTTCCAATTCAGAGGGAAAATAGGTTTTCAAGTAACTATTTCCCAACTGTTGTATTCAATTGTTCTTAATTTTTGGGTATTTTAAGGTTACATTCAAAAGAACAATCTGTTTACCAGCAAATTCTCAGTCTGTTCTTGCAAGAATGAAGCCTGCATTCCATTTGTTTGAAAGTGTGTCTAGTTTGGTATGTGAAAATCCCATTGTAATAGACACAGATTTAGAGGGATATGTTGTAGACAGAATAGCTGATAGGCTAACTGCGTCTATTGAAGAAAGTGTCCCTTCTCTTGAAATTTTAAGTAGTGGGTTGTGCATAGCCGCTTGCTTTCCTCCTGCAGTGGTGTGTCCTGAACTTTTCCATGAGTGTATCTAACACTATGACCAGTGAACTGAATCAATTCTCAAAAGAAATGGTGAGGTATTAATGGTTGTGAATAGAGGAATTGTCACTTTAGCTTTCCAAATCCAAGAGTGAACTTTTTTTTCCTTCTCTCCTGCACAATCCCTTGTTAATTTCAAACCAAATGTTGATGCAAACCGTACCTCAACCGCCAAGCACTGGTAATCAAACACCCAAAGGGAAGGTTCCTACTTACCCAAAAAGCTCAACAGAATTCATGTGCATCCATACATTAGTGATATTATGGTGGTGTTACATAAAGTCAGAGGGTCATCTGAGGCGTTCTTATTTTCAGATTGGTTGTTCTGTTATGTAGAGATTGTTTTAGAGGGAAGACACAAGTTGGATTCGGCTGAATTAATTACAGAACTTTCTCCTGTGGTCTCCCCTTAGTGCATTACCAGATCAAGATCCCGATCACAGAAAAAAGGAAAGATGACTCAGGAGCATATAGAAATAGTCAATTTGGGGGATGACAAATTTGGAGATTTAAACTACCAATTTGGAGAAGACGAAAAAATTGGGAAAGATCTCTTCGACCTTGATGATGTAACTCTAGACTTAATGGACACCCCTGCTAAAACTAGTCCTCAGCTAGTAGCAACAAATGATACCCCCAAATGGTTAACTTCTTCAGTTAATAAGAAATAGAGATTGATTCCTGTATCTATTCCGGTGTAGGATATAGTCAGTAAGTATGCTCAAAAGACTCCCAAGGCCAAGAAAGTGAAGAGTACAGCACAAATGTTTGCTGATACTAAAACTGGGAAGTGGACAGCTGAGGTAGCTACCTACAAACTGAAGGAAGAAAAGCAGGATGTTGCAGTTGAATATTTTTAAGTGACTAAAATTGAGTTAGGGACTATGGAAAGAGCAGGAAAGAATCACCTTTTCAAGGAAACTGCCCAATAGATGTTGATCACATCAGTGCAGGATAGTAAGGAAAAAAAGGAATTGAAGCAAACCATTGTCTCACTCTCCCAGTTCATAAATACTTTTTGCAACTTTAATGCCACCCCACTATCTCAATCATCACAGGTATTCGACCCCAACTCTAAAGAAAGTAAAACGCTGCTGAATCAAGTTCAGAGGGGTTGAACTTTGGTCTCTTTAGTTGATGAGTGGATGTCCCAAGTGCTCAGTAATGGCAAGCAATACATCAAATATTTGCACTCAGTTCTTCATTACACCAAGGTAGTAATAGGAGAATTGCAAGCCCAACACCAGGTCTAGAATACAGATGAGGAAAAATGGGTGTCAGCAATGACAAAGTTTATAGAGATAGAGAGGCATGGTTTTAATAAATTATGCATGGAAAAGTCTCTAAAAGGTGCTGAAGAGTCCCTTTTCTTCATCCTCCGAAAGAATATCATTTTGGGTATCACTCTCATAAGGGGCACTATTGCAGAAAATAAAGAATATGAAACTAAAGATAAGCAGATTCAAAAAGTTGCCCTGACCAAGTTGAAAGTGATTAATTTCACTTATACCTACCCATCTATTTTTGGTGAGAAAGAATTAAAGGGCACTCTGGATGCTTTTGACTTGGAAATAATGACTATCAGGGAAAAGATTAATCCTAAAGCCTCTGACTTAACTCAGATAGCAAGGATTGAATCTATGCTACATTTGTGTGTGGATCAGTTGTCCAATGTTATTGAAAAGGTGAAGAAATTGAGGTGGAGCAAAGATGCTTCTATGGCTCGGATAGTAAATTCTAAGATCCCACATATGTCGCTCGCAAAAGAGCTGGTTCAAGCATATAAAGAATGGAAACCTACTCAATCAGTTACTGATGAAGAAGGGAGTCCAACAGGGAGCGAGGATCATGTTGTTGATAAGGAGCCAGATTTGGTTATTTAGTTTTACTGGATTAACATGCAAACTTTAAAAAGGACGTGTGTCCTCTTTCTGCTTGTTTAGTTATTTAACTAATTGCCCGAGAGGTCATGTTTTTTGGGAGAACTCTCGGTGCTCTGATACTATTTATTTTAGCTGCTAAAACTTTTAAAGGGTTCAGAAAAACTTATGGTTGATAGATAATAGATTTGGATAGTAACAGTTTGGATTATTGAATGTTATGAAAAGAACAGATTTTAGGTAATTATCTGTGTAGTGATTTCTAAAATATATTACAGAAAGGTTGTTGAATCTATGTTATTTGAAAACCAAAGCAAAGTGTCCTGTGTTGACATATTGTTTATTCTATTTTACATATATGTATGTTGATTCATAATATCTGAATTTTGTATTTTATCTACTTTCTGTTATTTTTGGCTGAAAAGTTGTTTGTATTTCATGAAATGCAATCGTGGAAGTAATTGTGTTTTCTTCCTACTCATTATTCAGTTTTATTTCCCTCACATTTGCTTAGAAGCATATCATCAAAGAATGATACTACAACCTTTATAAGCTTTCAGGTTAAAAGCTAACCGATTGAACTGTTATCCCATTTCATTGAATATCATACTAGGGAGCTGTACCTATTTTAAAATTCAGAGGGGAGTGATCATAAAAGATACTTACCCAACTGTTAGAGATAGTTTGTCTTTTAAGGGTGATAGAGTAAACTTAAAAGGATTTTTGTAGAAAGACAAATCTGTTCACTAATAGATTTTTGGCGACTCTACTGGGGAGCACTTACAGTGTAGACCTATATTTAAATGCTTTCTTTTATGAACAAGATATGGTCCTACCAGCTATGGTGATACCAAACCTAGAGGAGCAACCTCCTATTATTCAACCAGATCTTAACTTCCAAAACACCCAAGAGGATATAATCTCTGATTTGAACACTGTTGCTTGGAATTTAAAAACCAGCTATCACCAGTATCAACAAGTTCTCCTAGTTTTAAAAGAAGAGGAAGATATAGGAGAGTGGCTGAGAGGGCTCCCAATCACCCAAGAGGCACAAATTATTGACAGAGTTGCTCAGAGGCAATAAAAGAATATAATACTAGATTCTCGACCATATACCAGGGCTTAGAGGAAGGAGGGTATCTTTGATGCTTTTTATGAGAGTTTGTAAAATCTTCATTTTTCAACCTCTTCCATTTTAAAACCCAAAGCCAAGAGTAGACCTTCTTCCACTCCTAAAGCTTCTTCTAATTCTTCCCTGTCTTCTAGCCTCTGGCAAGCCTTAACTTTGTCTGGTATTCAAGCACCACCATTAGTAACAATATTTCCAAGTGCGGTTATGGCTCAGCCATGGGGTGCAGTAGTTGGTCCTTTAAATTTAGGAGCTCATCATCCTCTCCCTAAGGGTATTAAAGAAGTCTTGCCTAAATTTTCTAGAGATGGTAAAGTCTCAGTAGATGAGCACTTGAATGCATTCAATGTGGCTACTTCCATTTTGGTAGTGCAACATGAAGATGTAGCCATCAGGCTCTTTGCTCAATCCCTCTCAGAAGGAGCTGCAGAATGGTTTGGTCATTTGTCAGTCGGGTCTATTACAAATTGGAGAACCATGAAGACCATATTTGAAGGACGTTTTAAAGGGGCTGATGATGAACATGTAACACCCCAAAATTGGCATCTTGCAACTCTAACCAATTTTGTTGCATTTGTCATTCTTCTGGATCATCAAAGTCCTATTGTACTAGGCAATTCTGAGTTTTTGACTGACTCTACTTGACCTGAGTGTCAAATGTAGAAAATCCTAAATCTGCATCAATCATACATCACGTTTAATTCCTAAATATCTATTGGCTAAATAAACCCTATGATTGAATTAATTTAATTATAAATTCCTAGCAATTTAATTAAATTAAATTCACCCTCTTTAGCTGAGACACATGAAAAAGGAATTAAAAAATATTTAATTATTAAATAAATATCCTCATTTCAATAATTGAATTTAATTATTCAGATAATTGAGAAAAAG
>MU225539.1:217485-236047 GCA_018584345.1 Thuja plicata
TTATTAAAGCTTTTGGAAGTTGTTGATTCGGATAATGTAAAAAAATAGTAAATCAATTCAAAAAAAAATTAAAATCATAGATAACACTAGAGAGGAGAGTCCTCTTCAATAATATGTAATTTATTTGGGTTTTGGTATAGTTTTGATAGGGGAAAAATGGCGGGAGACAAAAATGGTTGATTTCAACTAAGTTCGACTTTGAATACTTATAACAGGCAAAGTATACATCAAAAACACTTATTTCTTTTTTTGGGCACTAGCTATACATGTAATCTAAAACATATTCTGAAATTGGAGGAAAAACTAATGTTTTACTTATAATGATTTGGCGGGAAGTAAACTCCCTGATTTACAGTATTTTTCACGAAATGAAAAATAGACCTTAAAATTTCAAAAAACATATTAATTTTGGTTTAATTTTTTTAAAAAAAATTATAGGCATATAATTCAGCCTATTTCACACATTTCATTAGTTTACATCATCTTCAAATTCTCAACAGAAATGTGAATTTTATGCCCTTGAAGTTTTACAGTTTTGGTGTTGTCGTCCTTTTCCTTTGTAAAAGGGTGACAAATTATTGTGCTTTTACCATTATCAAGATATCAATTGAAAGAAGCCTAATCAATGGCACAACAAAACCCCTTTTTTGCCTTCTAATCAACCAAGATTGTCCCTGGAAGCTTCACCAAAAGAGGCTATCATGTGTTCTTTTCACCTGACAATGGATCATGATGGTAATTCGTGCTTGAATATGCAGAGACATGTACAAATGGGGGCCACCAAAGATGTGTTAGGAGAATGTACTGTACAAGATCTCCCTTAAGACAGACCTGGTGACTCTGGCTCATACTTTTTAGAATACGAATCTAACTCAGAAAGAGGAGATATTCTGGTCACCCTTGGGGATCCCGCTTGTGCCATGCTCACTCGAAATAAAAAGTCTTTAAAGAAAACTCCAACATCATCTAGTGCTTTCCACCAGACTCGAGATCCTGTAAGTAGTTCTTCTTCTCCTAGTTCTTGGACTCCTGATGTTAAGGTTGTGCAAAAAGATTCTAGCGCGTCCTCTTTTGAGATTGTAGAATTTTGCAAGTCTTCTGCTATCCAAATCTCTCCTGCGGAATATCTGAGATTAAATCCCAAAGAACTAGATAAGTTGGTCAAGTACGTCAAAGGTGACCTTTCAAATTCATCTCAATCTAATCAGTGCATTGTTGATCAAATTGATGACCCAGTTGATGTTCCCGTAGTTTTTTCATCATTTGTTATGAATAAGAGTGACACTGTTGTCACTCCTACCTCAGAATTGAAATGTAAATTTGATGAAACCAGGAAGCCCGACCCCTTCTATATTTCTCTACTCCTTAACGACCTTAAACTGAGTAATTGCATTATAGACTCAAGTGCCTCTGATAACATTATGCTATCATCTATTACCAAAGCTTTAGGTTCAACCATGACTAAAACTTTTGGGAGGTGCTATTCTATGGACGAGAAACAGGTGCCCTTAATAGGTCAAGTTAAAGATACTCAAGTTGTTTTGCTGCTTATCCTGATAAGAGACTCAAGTTAACCATTTTAGTAGCATATATACCTACAAGCTATGGTATGCTCTTGATTAGGACTTTCTGCAGAGACATGGGTGGGGAAATAAAGATGGATTGGTCAGAAGTCGTTATCCCTATTGCAAAGAAAAAGGTCAAACTGGAACCTGAAGCTAAAAATAAATACACTGTAATTCCATCCAATGATCCTAAGGCACAAATCCTATTCCAATACTGTGAGTTTGGTAATTACATTATTTTCTCAGATGAAGTCCCTCCTATTTGTGAAGACTTTGATGAAAAGGAGAAAATTTGGTTGATGGAGTTTGATGGTAGTTGTGCTACTGCAGGTTCGGGGGCTGGTGTAGTTTTTAAAGGGTCGGATGATCAATATATCCCTTTCTCTTTCAAATTAGATTTTAAAAATACTAATAATACCGCCGAATATGAGGCTCTTTTATTAGGGTTGCGAGAAGCAAAGACATTGGGAATCAAGGAACTTGCTGTGAAAGGTGACGCTGAACTTATCGTTAAACAAGTGAAGGGTCAATTTACAGTAAAAAATGAGCGCCTGAAACATTACACAAATTTAGTGTGGGATGAAGTTGATTCTTTTGAAGCTTTTTCCATAGAAGCCATTCCCAAGAGTCTCAATACAAGGGTTGACTCCCTAGCTGTATCAACGTCTCTACTACTCCCCCACCCAGACTTTAAAATAGAGACATATAGGGTTGAGATGATATATAGACCGACTGTCCTGGATAACATTGAACATCTCCAAGTTTTTGAAGATGATGTCCGGATTAAGGATTTCATGGTGTGTATAGAATTTTTCTCATCCACATACTTTGAAGGAATGAATGAAGATAGTGAAAGGTCTAATCCTGAATTCTTACCGGAAGAAGAAGTTGTCCAGTTGAAGAGCAACAAAATTCCCAAAGGTTTGGTTTCCTTAGAGAACTTATTTTCTCAAAAAGATGATAGTTTCATTTCAAGGAAAAACTCTCATTCAAATGTGCAAAAATAATATGACAAGGTGAATATTGGCACTGCAGCCAAACCTAGATGGATATCTATAGGTAAGACTTTGTCTGTTCAAGAAAAGAAAAGCCTTCAGATCTTGTTGATAGCCTACACTGATATTTTTGCTTGGGATTATAGTGACCTTAAAGATTTTTGGAAAGGGAAATTTAGCCATCATACTCCTCTTAAACCTAAATCAAAGCCTTTCAGACAAAAGCTTCGTAGTTACAATCCTGAAGTTTCTGAAGCGATTCTAAAGGAAGTTGACAAAATGCTAAAAGCTAGAATCATCTACCCTATTCATCACTCAACTTGGATTGCAAATATTGTCCTTGTCAGAAATAAGGATCTGTGTGGATTTCCAAAATTTAAATTAGGCCAGTCTAAAAGATAATTATGCCCTGCCCAAAATGGAACATGTATTACAAGCGGTTGCCGGATCAGAAATGATGTCTCTGCTTGATGGGTTTTCTAGATATAATCAGGTGAGTGTGTCTAATGAAGATAAACAGAAGACTGCTTTTACCATGCCATGGGGAACATTTTCTTATAATAGAATGCCCTTTGGCCTGATTAATGCAGGGGCAACTTTCCAAAGAGCAATGGATTCTTCCTTTGCTGATTTAAAAAATAGAATTATAGTAATTTACCTTGAATTTGATTGTGTGCTCCAAAAGAAGGAAACATCATGTCCGGGATCTCAAATCAGTCTTACAGAGGTGTAGAGACCATGGCATATCTCTTAATCCTAAAAAATTAGTTTTTGGTGTGACTAAGGGAAATTTGTTGGGGCATATTGTATCCAAAGAAGGGATTAGGATCAATCCTGAAAGAGTAAAGGTGATTCAGTAAATGAGTCTACCTTCAACCAGAACATGAGTCAAATCTTTCTTCGGCCAGATTAACTTCTTGAGAGATTTTGTCCCAGATTTTTTTGGGTTAACAAGGAACATAGTGGGAATGATGAGTGAAAAACATCCCTTTAAATGGACAGAAGAAGGTAGAAAAGCTTTTGGAACAATAAAAACCACTGTAGAAAATACCCCGTCTCTAGTTTACCCTGACTACAAAAAATATTTTATCATTTATTGTTATGCTTCTGATCACACCTTATCAGGAATTCTAACTCAGAAGGATGCTTCAGGGAATGAGGCACCCATTGCTTTCATGAGTACACCGTTAAAAAACATGAACTAAAATATTCCCCCATTGAGAAGCAAGCCTTTGCTATAGTGAAATCAGTTAAGCAGTTTAGATTATATATCCTTCATTCTCATTCTATAGTGTTTGTTCCTGATTCAGCAATGAAAGCGCTTCTCACGCAACAATAAATAGCCATGAATAAGAGAGCAGCATGGGTGACGAAGATTCAGGAATATGACTTGATAATAAAGCCCACCAAAATTGTCAGGGGTAGGGGGCTATGTAAATTCATTGCAGAAAATGTAATTCATCATGAAAATCTAGAATGTCAAATATCTCAAGTATTGTTGGTCAGTTTGACAGATTCCTGGTTCTGTGACATTGCTTATTTCCTGACTTATGGAAAATGTCCACAAAGACTGTTGCCTAAAGAGAGACAGACTCTGAGACTGCAAGCTATGAATTATGTAATATGGCAAGATGTATTGTATAAGAAAGGCCTTGACGATACATTTCTAAGATGTGTGGATAAAAGTTAGCAGTTACAGTTGCTTAAAACCTTTCACGAAGAGGCCTGTGGAGGTCATTTCTCATCTATTATAACGGCATTCAAAATTATTCAAAATTGTTTCTACTGGCCAGGGATGTTCAAAGATGCTTACGCATTTGTCAGGAACTGCAAGAAATGCCAGTTATTCTCTAGAACACCCCAATTAGTTGCCTTGCCTTTGAGACCAGTTGTGGTAAGTGAACCATTCAAGAAATGGGGAATTGATTTCATCGGTCCTGTCAATCCTTAGTCAAGTGTAGGTCATGCTTACATCCTAACAGTGACTGACTACTTTACTAAGTGGGTCGAGGCCATTCCAACCAAGAAGGCTAATTCTCAGGTGGTATGTGA
The DNA here is from genome assembly GCA_018584345.1 of Thuja plicata. Lineage (NCBI taxonomy): Eukaryota > Viridiplantae > Streptophyta > Pinopsida > Cupressales > Cupressaceae > Thuja > Thuja plicata. Next base: position 222,098 of record MU225539.1, read on the forward strand.
TTTCTTAAAAGATAATATTTTGGTACGTTTTGGAGTACCTCAAAAAGTTGTAGCAGATAATGCCACTTACTTCTCTTCGTAGGATCTTTCCCTTTTCTATTTTGATCATAATATTTCTCTGGCTCATTCGTCCAATTATTTCCCCCAAGGAAAGGGACAGGCCGAGTCAAGTAATAAAAATTTGATAATGATCATGAAAAAGTTAGTGGATGATAGTGGAAAGAATTGGCATAAGAAACTTTTTGAAGCTCTTTGGGCTGATAGAATTACCCCCAAGAGAGCAATCAGCATGGAACCCTTTGAATTGGTATATGGAATAGGTGCACAAGTCTCAGTTCCTCTGGAACTTTCAGCAGCTAAACTGCAAATGGCTATTGAAGATCAAACTTTTAAAGACTCATTGGAGAAAAGGATCATGTATTTTCATAAACTAGAAGAAGAAAGAGAAGCTCTGGTGGATAAAATTAATGAACATTAGACCAAAGTGAAAAGCATTTTTGACAGGAAAGCGAGACCCAGAGATTTTCTGAAAGGAGATGAGGTTTTACTATGGGACAAAAGAAAGGCTCCAAAAGGCACCCACAGTATATTTGAATCACTTTGGAAAGGGCCCTTTGTCATCACTGAAGAGTTAGGAACCAATTCTTTTAAGCTGGTGTACCCAGATGGAACAATCTTGCCATTTTCCTATAATGGGCAAGATCTCAAGTTGTTGAAGCTTTAGTCTAGGTCCCTGTGTCCTGTTGTATATATTAGTTGTAGTTTGCTTTTGGGTTGTGTGTCTTTCCTTTCTTGTGTGTTTTTTTGAGCCCTTTTGCAGTAGTTTATGAAACCAGAGTGTTTGAGTTCTTTGGCTTTTGAGAAAATCTAGTCCCCAGTCAGAGTCGGTGTTAGTCCAAATCTTGATCTTTGTCCTTTTGTTTGATTTTTAGAGTCGCCATGTTATTTTTGTGAATCTTAAAGCTGCTTAAGTCCTCATGTTCAAATTCTCAGCGAAAGGGTCCCCCCTATGGTTCATCTGTGTTTGTGAAAAAAGAAAAATCATTTGCTAACATGTTTCTTGAACAGGTTTGAACAAGTTTGAACATGTTTGAACAGCCTTGAACAACCTTGAACTTAGTTCAAGAGTGTTCAAGAGTGTTCAAGCTCATTCATGTTTTTATGAAGCGGTAACAGGTGAATAGCGTTCTTGCTAAAAAGGTGTCTCATGATTGCAATCTTTAGAGTTTTTGATTAATCGAAGCCAGGAATCAGTAGTTAAGTATGGGACTTCTAACTTTGAAGATGAAGGTGGGATATAAAAAAAAGGAACAGACTTGAATAGTGGTGAACACATAAGAACACACTTGAACTTGGTTCATTCGTGTTCAAGAGTGTTCAATGATTTTAAAAAAGTGACACGTGGCAAAAGTAAAGGACTACCACCATCATTTCAGTTGTGGACCCTACCTAGAAAAAGCTTTTAATGAAGGAAAGTATTGGCAGTGGTTAGACGTGTCTGATCTGTCAAATTAATGAGGAATTCATACGGCATAAAAGTTTGCACAAGTGGCATTAAATGATTGTGTGTGTGAACGGTCACTTCATTCTCCACGCTTTTATTGCCTTTAAGATGCGCAATTAAATACCAAATCCATGGTATTTCTTATTAAAACTCTTCTTAGCATTCATTATTTTTTTGAAATACGGTCACTGTCTACATGCATGAAGATTGAAGGTAAGGGTTTTTGGAGCTCCAATTGTAGAATTTTCCACAGTGATTAAGGTAAGTCAGGCTGCCATTTCTACAGTGTTTAAATTTAAGAGCTTGTGAAATTTACGGGAGTTTTTGTAACAATTCTCAATCTGTTCTTGCAAGAATGAAGTCTGCATTCCATTTGTTCGAAAGTGTGTCTAGTTTGGTATGTGAAAATCCTACTGTAATAGACACAGATTTAGAGAGATATGTTGTAGAAGGAATAGTTGATAGGCTCATTGCATCTGTTGAAGAAAGTTTCCCTTCTCTTGAAATTTTAAGTAGTGGGTTGTGTGTAGCCGCTTGCTTTCCTCCTGTAGTGGTGTGTCCTGAACTTGTCCATGAGTGTATCTAACACTATGACCAGGGAACCAAATCAATTCTCAAAAGAAATGGTGAGGTATTAATGGTTGTGAATAGAGGAATTGTTGCCTCAGCTTTCCAAATCCAAGAGCAAACTTTTTCCGCCTTCTCTCCTGCACAATCCCTTGTTAAGTTCAAACCAAATGCTGATGCAAACTGTACCTCAATAGCCAAGCATTGGTTATTAAACGCCCAAAGGGGAGGTTCCCGCTTACCCAAAAATCTCAACAGATTGTCATGGGCATCCATACATTAGTGATATTATGGTGATGTTACATAGAGTCAGAGGGTCATCTGAGGCATTCTTATTTTCAGATTGGTTGTTTTTTTATGTAGAGATTGTTTTAGAGGGAAAACACAAGTTGGATTGGGCCGAATTAATTGTATAACTTTCTCTTGTGGCCTCCCCTCGGTGCATTACCAAATTGAGATCCCAATCACAAAAAAAAGGAAAAATGACTCAAGAGCATATAGAAATAGTCAATTTGGAGGATGAAAAATTTGGAGATTTAAACTACCAAATTGGATAAGACAAGAAAATCAAGAAAGATCTCTTCGACCTTGATGATGTAACTTTGGACTTAATGGACACCCCTGCTAAAACTAGTACTCAACCACCAGCAACAAATGATACCTCAAAATCGTTAACTTCTTCAGTTAATAAGAAATAGAGTTTGATTACTGTATCTATTCCGGTGTAGGATATAGTCAGTAAGTATGCTCAAAAGACTCCCAAGGCCAAGAAAGTGAAGAGTATAGCACGAATGTTCATTGATACTAAAACTAGGAAGTGGATAGCTGAGGTAGCTACCTACAGACCGAAGGAAGAAAAGTAGGATGTTGCAGTTGAAGATTTTGAAGTGACTAAAATTGAGTTAGGGACTATGGACAGAGCAGGAAAGAATCACCTTTTCAAGGAAACTGCCAAACAGATGTTGATCACATCAGTGCAGGATAGTAAGGAAAAGAAGGAATTGAAGAAAACCATTGTCTCACTCTCCTAGTTCATAAATACTTTTTGCAACTTTGATGCCACCCCACTATCTCAATCATCACAGGTATTCGACCCCAACTCTGTAGAAAGTAAAATGTTGCTAAATCAAGTTTAGAGGGGTCAAACTTTGGTCTCTTCAGTTGACGAGTGGATGTCCCAAGTGCTCAGTAATGGTAGGAAATACATCAAAGATTTGCACTCAGTTCTTCATGACACCGAGGCAGTAATAGGAGAATTGCAATCCCAACACCAGGTCTGGAATACAAATGAGGAAAAATGGGTGTCAGCAATGACAAAGTTTATGGAGATAGAGAGGCATGGTTTTAATAAATTCTACATGGAAAAGTCCCTAAAATGTGCTGAAGAGTCCCTTTTCTTCATCCTCAGAAAGAATATCAGTTGGCGCATCACTCTCATAAGGGGCACTATTGCAAAAAATAAAGAATATGAAACTAAAGCTAAGCAGATTCAAAAAGCTGCCCTGACCGAGTTGAAAGTGATTAATTTCACTTATACCTACCCATCTGTTTTTGGAGAGCAAGAATTAAAGGGCGCTCTCGATGCTTTCGACTCAGCAATAAAGACTATCAGGGAAACGATTAATCCTAAAGCCTCTGACTTAACTTAGATAGCAAGGATTGAATCTATGGTATATCTGTGTGTGGATCAGTTGTCCAATGTTATTGAAAAGGTGAAGAAATTGAGGTGGAGCAAAGACGCTTCTATGGCTCGGATAGTAAATTCTAAGATCCCGCATATGTCACTCACGAAAGAGCTGGTTCAAGAATATAAAGAATGGAAACCTACTCAATCAATTACCGATGAATAAGGGAGTCCAGTGGGGAGCGAGGATCGTGCTGTTGATAAGGAGCCATATTTGGTTATTTAGTTTTACTGGATTAACATGCAAACTTTAAAAAGGACGTGTGTCCTCTTTCTGCTGGTTTACTTATTTAACTGATTACCCAAGAGGTTGTGTTTTTCGGGAGACCTCTCGGTGCTCTAATACTATTTATTTTAGCTGCTGAAACTTTTAAAGGGTTCGGAAAAACTTATGGTTGATAGATAATAGATTTGGATAGTAACAGTTTGGATTATTGAATGTTATGAAAAGAACATATTTCAGGCAATTATCTGTGTAGTGATTTCTAAAATATATTACAGAAAGGTTGTTGAATCTGTGTTATTTGAAAACCAAAGCAAAGTGTCCTTTGTTGACATATTGTTTATTCTATTTTATATATATGTCTGTTGATTCATAATATCCAAATTCTGGATTTTATCTACTTTATGTTATCTTTGGCTGAAAAGTTGTTTGTATTTCATGAAATGCAATCGTGGAAGTAACTGTGTTTTCTTCCTACTCATTATTCGGTTTTATTTCCCTCACATTTTCTTAGAAGCATATCATCAAAGAATGATACTAAAAGCTAACTGATTAAACTATTATCCCATTTCATTGAATATCATACTAGGGAGTTGTACCTGTTATAAAATTTAGAGGGAAGTGATCATAAAAGATACTTACCCAACTGTTAGAGATAGTTTGTCTTTTAAGGGTGATAGAGTAAACTTAAAAGGATTCTTGTAGGAAGACAAATTTGTTCACTAACAAACATCAAAAATGACTTCGTTATCAAACAAATAGGGGCATGACAGTTTCCTTAACTAAGTCGAAACTGTTGGATAGAAAGCTTTGGTTCTCATAAGATAGATATCTTGTGTTTCCTCATTTTAAAATATTTTTATTAAGCTCCTGGCAGCTTCATACTGGCTTTTGGACGACAACCAAGTTCAGAATCAGTATTATCAATCTTTGGGTGACAACCAAGTTCAAAATTGGTATCTTTAAAATCTTTTATTGACCGTTAGATGACAACCAAGTTCAAAGTCAATTCTATCAGTTTAGTTTGATCAAGTATGAAACTAGGCTCATCAGGCATTTTGTTCGCTCATGAGCGAAATTCTCAATCTTTCTGAAGTCAAAATCAAAAACTTTCTTTGAATCAATGTGTTGCTCGCACATCAATTCAAAGAGGGGCAAATGTAACCACCTGGATTTGGTCTGCTCAGACTATAGACCCTATTTTCCCTAAGTGTGATCATACCCCCAATTATGTTCAAACGACCCTGTTACTACTTGGCATAATTCTTTTGAAATCAATTTAATCTCCTAAAAGTGATCAAATCACTAACTTATTAACTTTTAGCCAAAATCAAAATCAATTAAATACATGACTAAAATGATTAATTTTCTAGGAATTAAATAAAGTCCTAAATCAATTGCTCACTTGCAAATGAACCCATTCCCCTAGACTAATTAATTTAATTAAAATGGCTATAGTCCCCTTAATTATTAAAAATCAATAAAATGCTTAAATAATTAAATCCTATATATTTAAATGAATTATGTCAAATAATTCATTTCATTTATATTCCCCTAAACCCCTAACCTAACCTAACCTATCTCAACCACTTCTACCCTAGGTTCTAACCCATCCCAACCTATTCCCCCCATGCTAATCTAATTCTAATCCTAATTCTATCCTAACCCACCTCCTAATGTTGTCACATTCCATTAAGGAATGATTAAGGACTCCACCCACTTGAGAAAGTCAAGGAATCTCAAGACTCCTTCCCTCAAGTCCACTTTCTCAAGCCACCCTCTTACACCCTTCCCATGCATCTTTAAGGCTCTCATTAATTCCTCATTAATGAAGATTCCTTAAGCCCATGTCACCCCCATACCTATTGAATGCCTTTGGCATTTATTTCTTCTTACACACCATTAATGAGATTTTCAACTCATTAATGCACCTTGTCCCTCCTCTCTCTCCTCATTCTTCTATAAATAGAAGGAATTTTTGAGAGAAAATAAGCCCTCACCTTATATTTAAAATGCATTTCTATGTTGTTAGAATAGACATAGACTCACATTTCATTTCATAGTTCATGTTTATGCATTGTTAGTTTCATGCTTTTTAGAGCTAGAATGCATGTTATTTAGATATTTTTCTCATTTCAACTCAAATCTTTCATGATAGGATGTATATGTCACTGAAAGAGGCATAATCTGAGGGCTATTATGTTTTTTTTTTCATACTCTTCCTAGTTAGAAAGCAATAGGTCAATTTTAGTGGATTTATATGCTCATCTAACCCCTTTTTCACTAATGCAATGATCTATTGAAGTGTCATGTTGCAGATAACAGGTGCACATTAAAACACACACACTATGATGAAAAATCCATCCATGGAGTTGTCTTGATCACACTATCACCATGCTAACCACACTAACTTACACATTCTACAGTGCTAATCCTGACCCCTGGATCCTGGTAGAGACAAAACTCACATCCATCCATAACAAAGAATGGATATGTAATACAAGCTGAGAGACCAGAACTCCCTACACACCCTACCAATCTTCTTTGTATATGAATTCCATGTATGAAAAAGGGACAAGTACTCGCAAAAATAGTTGTACCATAACCCAGGTATCCATCCTTTGCAAAACTATCATCGATATGTTGACCCCGCAAGTAGCCTCCTGCTAACTTGCAGCAACTAGCCCCATCAACTGAAGATGGAGAAAACCCAGCCCATAAAGGATGGTATAAACCTAGATCCAACCCACACCGGCATGCAACCAAATCCTCAACCTGTGGGTCAAAAGAGAAATGATGAGCGCTCCTCATTGTGTAATTATGGTAAAATACTCCAATCTCTGTCAGAGGCTCATTAACATCAATCTGAGATTCAAGAGATGGCTCCAATCTCTTACTCTGAATAATTGGTTGGGTAGGATCCTCAATAACCCTCTCAGAAAACCCAACCACAAAACCCCTGTGAGGAAGTATTATAGTCAAAGTATCTAAAATCTTTCCCACTAAAACCCGAATACCACATGAACCCTGGATGAGAGTACCCTCAGAGGCCCCGAAAGGTCCCTCCTACAATTCCAGACTCTCAAGAAGGTACTCCATAAATGACTCTGTGTAGTATAAATTATATGAAGCATAAACCTACTCCCTGCAATCTACAGTTGATCCGTCAGAAACTGTGGCACTACCAACTGTCTATCGCTATCAACTGTATGAGATGAAGTAATAGATTTGCTTCTGATAGAAGGAAAAAAATCACCATGAGAGATCATCTCCAAATTAGATGATACCCTACTCATGTCATATGAATCAGAGGGAGTGGTGTCAGGAACTAGAACACAACTCTTTGATGAATCTACTACTACTACCTCAAGCCTCTCAACAACTTGTTATGCATCATCTGTTATCGTGCTAACTATTGGAGGACCTGGCACCACAAGACTCTCTTTGCAGTCCTCCACTGATGCGCTCACCTCCTTTGTATCTACTGCACTTGTACCAAGGAAGGATGTAACTGTGTCCCCAATAGATCCATCACTACCATTTGTGGAATCTGACTCAACAAAAAACACCACTATATGTAGTTGAACTAGATATGTGGCTGGCGTAGACTATAATCGCTCCAACTACATAGTCATCTTCCCCAACTACATCTCTGACTCCTGAAAATCTAACTGGGTGCTCTCCAACACCCCAAAAGTTTCCTACAACTCATGGGTGAGCTTAAATACCTTCTCCTCTTTCCCTAACAATGTCTCATAACAGGTTCTCCCTCACTCAAGAAGGTGCTCCCTGTCAGCTAAAAATTGTACATAACTCTGCCTCAAGAAGGTGCTCCCTGTCAGCTAACAATTGTACATAACTCTGCCTCAAAATTCCAACAACCTCTCAAAGTGAATGAATCTTTGCTAGGGAAATATTGGTGTAATGCACCCATGATTGTCACTGATTGACTAACATTGTGCAATATTTGTGTTTGTAATAAATTGATTGATCTTAGAGGATCATCCTATTTTGGTTATGGATCCATGTGTGTGGTCAAGGATCTCTTAGGCAATCTTATGAGCCTAGAGATGCCTTAGTCCATTTGGATCACCTAGTTAAGCTTAAGTTACTTTAAGCATGATTTTATGTTTTTAGGAGTCCTTAGTGTTAAATCTTTGAACCCATGTAATTTTGGGAATATTATGTCAAGTTGATAGGTTTGGAGTCATTCCAAAAGTCTTCTAGTGAAAAAAAGACAAGATTTTGTCAAATGTTGAAAAGTTGTCAAAAATGTTGCTCATCCAACTTCCAAAAGTTTCTCGAGAGTTGCAAGATGGAAGCCCAACAATCATAGGGAGTTTTGGATCGATCTAAATTCACATATGAAGTTTTTTTAAGTGCTAAATTTGAACCTAGATGGTTAGAATTTATATATTGAAGTTTTGATGCATTTGGAATGGAAGATGAAGAGTTTTTCTGAGCATTTCTGAGTTGTACGTTCGTGTTTGGTGTGATCTCTGAAAAAATAAGTTGATTTTTTGAAGGCCCTCTATGTTAGAATAACTTTACAATTGGTTTTAAGTCATTTAGTTTTGGTTTGAGGTGTTTTTGATTCAGTTTTCCAAAAACAGTCTAGAAAGAGGCTTACTAGAAGCACATTTCACTAATGGAGTCCTAACTTGCATTTTTTCCAGTGGAATTCACTAAGATCCTAGAAAATGAAAGTTAGGATGGTATATTTAAGGATTATAAAAGCTCAAAATATGGCTCAAAGGGTAAATCCCTCATGCATCAAGCCCTAGGCTGAATATCTCAATGTATTCAGCCTAGAACGAAGGAGAATGAAGTGTTATATTTGTTATATATTTTGGTTGAGTGAACTAAGAGTGGATTTGAGTTGTGGTGAGTTATTTGAAGAGGTCTAAAGCACTTTTTCAATCCCATGCACCCAATTTCTAGTACTTTCTTTGATATCCAAGCCTAATTTGGCCAATTAGGTCTGCAAACTTGGTGAGTGTTAGGTGTTGCTAAAGAGGAGTTGGAGTCTAGGGATTTGGGGTTTGACATAACTTCCAAAAGGGTATCTGGATATATCCTTATTTTCCTAAAAGGTGATTAGGAGGAAAATTTAAGGCTAAATAACCACTTAGATAGACCTACAAGGAATTCTAGGACAGTCCTAGATAGGTATTGTACGGCAGTTGGAGGGCCCAACCAAAGGGTTATTCTTGGTCCTTATGACATAAGGAAGTTTTCCCAATAGCTAGTTGGGGTTGATGGATTCAGTGGTGAAGACTTCTATTTTGTAGCTTGAAATAGGGCTAGTGCCCCTAAAGCTCAAATTTGCAAGATCTTGAATTGAATGGTATTCAATTGGGAAAGTTCAGTAAGTAGTTCTACCACCTTGAATAGGTAGAAGACATTGTGTAAAGAAGGATCTAGGATCCTAGGAGGGTATAAGTTAAGTTGGGTGTCTCATTGAAGAGAAATGAAGAAGACCACACTTCTTTTTCTCACCTCTACATTAGGTGGTATCAGAGCCTAGAAAAGCTCTTGGGAATAAGAATGGCAGAGAAGGTCAATGATACTGATGGAGAGATCCCTTAAAGGGTCACCAAAATGGATCTAGCCAAGATTGTGAGGAAGTAGGCAGTTAAGAATAAGAAGATGGAAGCAGAAATATAGAAATTGAAGAGTTCTCAGATAAGTAGGCTACTGGTGATGATTCAGAATCAGATCAAGAAGAACAAGAAGAGGAGACTGAGATAGAGAGGACAAGGGTGCCAGAAGAGAAAAGGATTTTAGAAGTTTTGGAGAGACTGGGTAGGAGAGATAACAAACCAGACCTACCAATTTTTATGGGAAAGATGGACCCTAAGGAATACATGGATTGGGTAGAGGCCCTAGAAAACCATTTTGAGTGTGAGGATATCCCTATCTCACAGAGAACAAATATTTCCAAGTCTGAAATGAAAGGACCTTCACTAAGTTGGTGGAACTTCCTACAAAGGGAGAGGGTAGAGAAAGAAAAAGACCCTATAACCACATGGAAGCAGATGTTAAGAGAAATCAAGAGACAATTTGTTCCTAGAGATTTGAGGTAAATCTACATAAGAATTTACAAATTCTAAAGCAGAAGGATATTGATGTGGGATCTTACACTGGTGAATTCCACAAGATCTCAATGAAGACAAAGACCCCTGAAAGTGAGAAACAAAAACTTTCTAGATACATGAATGGGCTTAGTTACAGTATTCAGGATGAACTAAGTTTTTTTTGTCCCCAATATGTACACTAGTGCTATCAGATGGCTATGAAGATTGAAGAGAAACAAAAGAGGAGAGGGGAATAGAACAATAGAGGAAGGGGGAATGGTTTTAGAGGTAGAGGAAGGTTTCAAGGAAGAGGATTGTCTCCAAGACCACAGGGAGAATCCAATCACCAAGAGTATGAAAGATAGCAGAATCATGGAGGTAATTTTAGAGGGGGTAGAGGCAATAGCATAGGAAGGTTAGGAGGTAAAATTACCTCTATGTTCACTAGAAATTTTTTATCCTGCAATCAAATTGGTCACCAATCTATTAGATGCCCAAACAAGGCCAACACATCAGGAGGAGATAGGAGAGTCCAACTCACCCAAGATGAGGACTATCAAAGCATGACTTCCTATCACACCACTACATCTAGACCTACAGACCCTGATCAAGGAGAGTGCATAATGTTCAATAGAACACTCTTTAAGGTGCCAACTCCCAAGGAGCCCCCACAAAGGAAGAGTCTATTCAGAACTTACTGCAAGGTACTTGGTAATATTTTCAAAGTTATTGTTGATTCTGGTTCCACGGAGTATTTAGTTTCTAATACAATGATAGATAAGATTGGTTTGAAGAAAATACCCCATCCAAGCCCTTATAAAGTATCTTGGTTTAATAAATACCAACAAAATTTGGTAGATGAGCAATGTTGGGTAGAGTTTCAGGCAGGAGAATACAAAGATAAAGTCTTGTGTGAAGTTGTGAATATGGATGCATGCCATCTTCTCCTAGGAATACCTTGGAAATATTATGTTGATGCTCAACATGGGGGTAAGAAAAATGTGTATAATTTAACTAAGAATGGGATTAGTTACACTATGACACCCTTCCCTGATTTTGAGAAAGATAGAGCTTTAACAAACAATGTTACCTTAGTGGGAGAGAAGGAATTTTTGAAATTCCTTAAGGAAAGAGACACACCTTGTTTTTCCATCATAGTAAAGCCCAAAAAAAATTCTCAAAGGATACCAAAATTTCAAGAACCTCAGAGAAGTGTTGGCCCCAAAGAAGTACAAGATTTGTTGAACAAATACAAAGGAATAGTTGCAGACAAGAGTACTAATGTTTTTCCACCACATATAGATATTAGCCATTGTATAGACCCCATACCTAGTTTTACCTTGCCAAATAAGGCTACTTACAAGTTGAACCCTAACCAAAATGCAGAAGTTGCAAGAAAGATCCAAGAATTGATGGAAAAAGGTTTCATTAGGAAGAGCATAACCCCTTGTGTAGTCCCTACAGTCCTAGCACCTAAGAAGGAGGGTAAATGGAGACTATGTACTGACTCTAGAGCCATCAATAGGATAACCATCATATATAGGTTTCCTATTCCAAGGATAGAAGATCTCATGGACTGTCTAGGAGGAGCAAAATATTACTCAAAAATTGATCTAAAGAGTGGGTATCATCAAATTAGGATTAGAGAAGGGGATGAGTGGAAGATGTTAGAGTAGTCGAGTATTGCTAATAATTAAATTAGTTAATTATTAGTTCATCTACTCTTAGCTTAAGTTAGACTTAGGAAAGTTTCCTTTTCTGAGTTGTTTCCCTTTTAGGGTTTCGGTATCCTTTATAAGGATTGATCGGCTTTCATTTCGTAAGGATTTTGTAATCAGTATTGTTGATAATATAGAAATCATTATTTTCAACATGATGTCTCCTCTGGCCTATCGGCCGCCATAGCTTTCTGGATCCTTCTCTCTTCTATCTGCTTCTTCTTTTATGTAACAGCTTTGCATGCAGGGTTTCTTGGGTAGATTGATGTTCATCAATCCTAACATGGTATCAGAGCTTTCCTGCTGTCAGCTGTTCGGTCTTCGTTGAAGCACAGAAGCTTTCAGAGGCTTTTCCAGCTTTTTTCTCTGGTTCTATGGGGTCTTGTTTTTTGGAGCTTTTTGAGCCAAAACAGACTCCACCATTACGTCCAGAAGGCCCGGGAGAGTCGAAATCATATAAAATTTCGACCATTTTGGGCACCGGGGCTTTGGGAAAATTTTCTCGGCCTCCCAAGGCCGTACGGACACGGAAATCGAGAAAAAAAATTAAAAAACCTATGTTTTTTAATGATTTTTTGGTTGTGTTTTACCACGCACAGTTATATTTAAATGGCGCCACCGCCGGGCCACCACCGCGCCATCGGCGCTCGGCCCGGCCGGCAGCGCCGCTCTGTGGTCTTTGCGGCCCGCGCCGCCTGTGGTCTTTCCGGCCCTCCCGACGGCTCCTCCCGGCTGGCCCTCCCGGCGACTCCTCCCAGCGGCTTCCCCAGCTTCAATGCCTCCACTCTGGCACCACGGCCCCTCACCACCCACAGCGGCTCCCGCCGCCCTGGAATCTTCACCGCCGCCGCCGCCCATGCGGCCCGGCTTGCCTTTGTACAGGCGCCCTGCCCCGCCACCGCTCCCCCAGCGGTGGCGCCTTCTGCTCAGCCCCCGCAGGCTTAAAACACTATGCCGGCGGTCTCATTACCGACTAGGAGCTAGAGTTAAGCCCCCGGCACGCGCCATGCGCCCGGGGGCCAATTTTTTTTAGCCCCTGGGGCTCTTGTAAGCCTTTTAGGACATTTTTGGGGGTACCTGGGCTTTTTTCGCTCTATAGGGAGCATACGGGGGTATTTTTCTGACTTCCATATACCATCGGAAAGCTCTTTCTGAGCACTTTCTGATGGTGGAGGTTAGAGGTTTTGGTTCTACCATTTTGATGGCAATTTTTTCTGTTGAAGTCTGATGTCTTGTTTTTCCTTCCGGGAGTCATATCTGGCTCATCCAGACTCCTTTTTCGGCAAAGGAGATATCGTTGGAAAGATGATTCTGTGTACTATTTAGTGGCAGAGGTATTTCTTCCAGATTCTTCTCTGGGTTTTCACTCCTCCGAGTTATGCAGTTTATGCCCTCTGGTGGTGTGCTTGGTTCTATAGGTCCGGGGATCTCTTCCTCTGAGTTCATAGTTCACTCTACTTTCTGAATTCTGAGCTTGCATGCTCTTTCTGATGTATCTTTGTTCTGTAAACGCACTAAGATAAAGTGCCTTCTTCTACTTTCTTGGGATCTTGCACACCTGGTTCAGTCTTAGTACTCGCACTCTGTTATAAAGTGTCATGGGGGGATTATGATGCATATGCCTTAGGCGCATCCACTCTTGTCAAGTGAGCGTACCTTCCACGACATTATCCCATGTAGAATGTGTCGATGACACCACCTTTTATCCTGTGTTTGTACCTCTGTTGCACTTGGTGTTCCTAGTTCTTCTTCTGCAGTTGTTTCTGGCATCGCATTACAGTGTTCCTGTCACCTCTTCCAGTTCAGCATTATGGGGGGGTTCACCTGTTGGTTCTATTGCTTCCTGGTTCGATTGATCAGCTCTTTAGACACTTGTCTTCTCTACCTGATCATGCACTTCAGTGGGGGTTCTAGCAGTATCTTCTGACAGAGTTTTCAGACATGCTTCGGAGGAGCTTCCTGCTCTCTTCCTGTTCCTTTCTTTGGGACATCTTTTGCTTTATGTTTTGGGTACCTGATCAGGCCTAGTTGCCAGGACCCATCTTTCCTACTTTCTGCAGTAGTTTAGCAGTTTTTGCTTCTCCCTAAGTTACACTTAAGGGGGGGTGTTAGAGTAGTCGAGTATTGCTAATAATTAAATTAGTTAATTATTAGTTCATCTACTCTTAGCTTAAGTT
>MU225539.1:236097-246839 GCA_018584345.1 Thuja plicata
AGTTAATTATTAGTTCATCTACTCTTAGCTTAAGTTAGACTTAGGAAAGTTTCCTTTTCTGAGTTGTTTCCCTTTTAGGGTTTTGGTATCCTTTATAAGGATTGACCAGCTTTCATTTCATAAGGAGTTTGTAATCAGTATTGTTGATAATATAGAAATCATTCTTTTCAACATGATGTCTCCTCTGGCCTATCGGCCACCATAGCTTTCTGGATCCTTCTCTCTTCTGTCTGCTTCTTCTTTTATGTAACAGCTTTGCATGCAGGGTTTCTTGGGTAGATTGATGTTCATCAATCCTAACAGAAGATAGCTTTCAAAACCAATGAGGGGTTGTTTGAATGGGTAGTGATTCCCTTTGGTATCTCTAATGCTCCTAGTACTTTTATGAGATTGATGAATGAGGTCCTTAAGACTTTCATAAATCACTTTTTTGTTGTTTATTTAGATGACATATTGATCTTTAGCAAGGATAAAGATGAGCATTTGATGCATCTAGACATGGTAATGAAGAGTTTACATGAAGAAAAGTTGAGGATAAACTTGGAAAAATGTGTGTTTATGTAAGAATAACTGATATTTCTTGGCTTTGTCATCTCCAAGGGTAATTTGAAAATGTATCCTTCCAAGTTTGAAGCCATATTGAATTGGCCCACCCCAAAATCTTTCAGTGAGGTCAAAATTTTCCATGGGTTAGCTAGTTTCTATAGGAAATTTGTGAAGAATTTCAGTAGGGTGAGCGCACCAATGATAGATACTATTAAAGGGGGAAGGAAATGAAATTTTGTATGGACTGATACTGCAGACAAGTCCTTTGAATATATGAAAACAAGGGTCTCTCAACAACCTATCTTAAAACTGTCTAATTTCCATAAGGTGTTCACCATTGAATGTGATGCTAGTAAGAAAGATATTGGGGGTGTTCTCAGTCAAGAAGGGAGACTTGTGGCATTCTTTAGTGAAAATATTAATGAAGCTAAACAAAAGTAATCTACCTATTATTTGGAGATGTATGCTATGGTCCAATCACTGATAAAGTGGAGGCATTAATTATTTCCAAAATAATTTATTGTATATACTGACAATCATGCATTGAGTTTTCTTAACATGCAGGAGAAGCTGAACCATAGACACCTCAAGTGGATGGAGTACTTGAAAGCATTCACTTTCACCATAAAATACAAGAAGGGGGTAGAAAATAAGGTAGCTGATGCATTGAGCAGAAGGAATTTGGCCATACAGTAAGTGACCTTGGAGAGTGTAGGTATCTCTGTCCTCAAGGACATGTATCCCAATGATGAAGACTTCAAAGAAATTTATAAAAAAAAATTTGGAACTAGGAGATAGATATCACACTGAGTTTGTAGAATATATGATTCAAGAAGGATTTTTGTTTAAAGGGAGTCAATTGTAAATTCCTACTTGTTCCATGAGGGAGAACATCATAAAAGAGAAACATTGTGGATGTCTATCAGGCCACTTTGGTCTTGACAAGATACTTGAGCTAGTAAGAAGATTCTACTTCTAGCCCAAGATGCAGACTGAGATAAGGAGATTTGTGGAGTGTTGTCTAATTTGTCAAAAAGCCAAAGGCACCAGTTCAAATGCAATCTTGTACACACCATTACTCATTCCTAACAAACCTTGGGACTCCATCAACATAGATTTTGTATTGGGTCTTCCAACGACAAAGGTGGGATATGACAATGTTTATGTGGTTGTAGACAGGTTCTCCAAGATGGCACACTTTCTACCTTGTAAGAATACACATGATGCCTCAAGTATTTCAAGGCTATTCTTCAAGGAGATTGTAAGACTCCATGGTTTACCACTCACCATTGTTTCAGATAGAGACCCCAAGTTTTTGGGACATTTTTGGCGTACCTTGTGGAAGAAACTTGGAACAAATCTAGCTATGTCATCTTCCTACCACCCTCAATCAGATGGACAGACTGAAGTCATAACAGATCTTTGGGAAACTTGCTAGGGTGTTTGAAAAAGGAGTATGGAGTGGCATGCGACTCAATTGTTCCACAAGCAGAGTTCTCCTATAATGATTCTATCAATAGAAGTTCAAGACTCAGTCCTTTCCAAATTTTCTATGGATCCCACCCTAGGGGTGTCTTGGAGCTAAGAAACATCCAAAATTTTGGCCAAAGGAGTGCTCAAGCTGAGGATTTTATAGAGGTAATGAAGAATGTCCATCAACAAATGAAAGATAGACTGCAACAAACCTCAGAGAAGTATAAACAAGAAGTAGATGTCAAGAGGAGAGATGTCCAATTCAAGGTTGGAGACATGGTTATAGTTCACCCAAAGAAAGAAAGACTACCCAAGGAAAAGTACACCAAGGTGATGATGATAAAGATTGGCCCCTTCAGAATCTTGAAGAAATGTGGAAATAATGCATATAGAATTGAATTACCTTCAACCATTGGTTTATCCCCCATTTTCAATGTAGCTGACCTATATACATACAAAGGTCATGTTTCTGATGTCTCCATTGCAGATGCTCAAGATCTACCACAGGACAAGGAGCTACAAGATCTACCAAAACCACCAACACAAGAGATTGACTGTATATTGGACAAGAGGATAGCTAAACAAACTAGGAGGTCAACTTTCTATGAATATCTAGTCAAATGGAAACACCATTTAGTGGAGGATGCTACTTGGTTGACACCTGAAGATATCAAGAAGACTGGTTTCAATCTAAAAGATCTCCCAACTCAAGGGACTTGAGTTAATTTTTTCTTAGGGAGTATGGTGCAGTGCACCCATGACTATCACTGATTGACTGTCATTCTGCAAGATTTGTATTTATAATAAATAGATTCATCTTAAAGGATCATCCTATTTTTGTTATGGATCCATGTGTTTGTTCAAGGATCTCTTAGGAAATCTTATGAGCCTAGAGATGCCTTAGTCCATTTGGATCACCTAGTTAGGCTTAAGTTCCTTTAAGCATGATTTTATGTTTTTAGGAGTCCTTCATGTTAAATCTTTGGATCCATGTCATTTTGGGTATATTATGTCAATTTGAAAGGTCTGAATTCATTCCAAAATTCTTCTAGTGCAAAAAGACAAGATTTTGCCAAATGTTGAAAAGTTGTCAAAAATGTTGCTCATGCAACTTCCAAAAGTTGCTCGAGAGTTGCAAGATGGAAGTCCAACATTCATAGGGAATTTTGGATCAATCTAACTTCACATATGAAGTGTTTTTTAATTGCTTACTTTGAACCTAGAAGGTTAGAAGTTTTGTATTGAAGTTTTGATGCATTTGGAATGGAAGATGAAGAGTTTTTCTGTGCATTTATGAGTTGTACGACCATGTATGGTGTGATATCTAAAAAATTAAGTTGATATTTTTAAGGCCCTTTGTGTTAGAATAAACTTCAAATTGGTTTGAAGTCATTTATTTTTGGTTTGAGGTGTTTTTGATTCAGTTTTCCAAAAATAGTCCAGAAAGAGGTTTACTAGAAGCACATTTCACTAATGGAGTCCTAACATGCATTCTTTCTAGTGGAATTCACTAAGATCCTATAAAATTCAAGTTAGGATGGTATATTTAAGGATTCTAAAATCTCATAATATGGCTCGAAGGGTAAAGCCCTCATGCATCAAGCCCTAGGCTGAATATCTCAATGTATTCAACCTAGAACGAAGGAGAATGAAGTGTTATGTTTGTTAGATAGTTTGGTTGAGTGAGATAAGATTGAATTTGAGTTGTGTGGATTTATTTGAAGAGGTATGAAGAACTTTTTCAATCCCATGCACCCAATTTCTAGTACTTGCTTTGATATCCAAGCCTAATTTGGCCAATTAGGTCTGCGAACTTGGTGAGTGTTAGGTGTTGTTGGAGTGGAGTTAGAATCTAGGGCTTTGGGGTTTGACATAACTTCAAAAAGGGTATCTAGATATATCCTTAGTTTCCTAAAAGGTGATCGGGAGGAAAATTTAAGTCCAAATAACCACTTGGATAGACCTACAAGGAATTCTAGGACAGTCCTAGATAGGTACTGTATGACAGTTGGAGGGCCCAACCAAAGGGTGATTCTTGGTCCTTATGACATAAGGAAGTTGTCCCGATAGCTATTTGGGTTTGGTGGATTCACTCGTGAAGACTTCTATTTTGTGGCTTGAAATAGGGCTAGTGTTCCTAAAGCTCAAAATTGCAAGATCTTGAATTGAATGGTATTCAATTGGGAAAGGTCAGTAAGTAGTTTTACCACCTTGAATAGGTATAAGACATTTTTTAAAGAAGGATATAGGATCCTAGGAGGGTATAAGTTAAGTTGGGTGTCTCATTGAAGAGAAAGGAGGAAGACCACACTTCTTGTTGTCACCTCTGCATTAAAGATAGCTACCACCGTGCTCATCTGACATAGGAGCACCCCAACTGAAAACAACCAACAACTTTCAGAAAGAATAATAATTCTCAAGAGATGAAGAAATATATCTATTGTTCACCCTCATTTTTCCAGACACAAAATGTCTATGCATGCCCTGGCTGCCCTATATAGTCTCTGTCTCACTAATAGCACTATGGTAGGAAACTGTATCTACCAAACTTGCCTCATGATCACTCTCCCCATGTGCACTAATAACCTTGCACATTTCCACAAATGAGGTCTTTTCATTAGGTACAAATACCTCCCCTAAAGAAGTGGAAGCCACTGCAGTATAAAACTCATGGCACACATCGATTTCCTCATCCTCATCCATGAGTCCCTGTGAAATAGGATCGTAGGACCCATCACTATCAGATGAAAACTCTGAGTCAACATTAAATTTCTAGAATGATAAATGAGACTCACTTCAACACACATGATCCTCATACCCAACATTAGAGATATCCACAACATTGGCATTAGCATCGTCTAACTGAGACCCCTCTGTTATATCCTGCTGCATACATGACTCAATGTCATCATGTGAATCAACAACACTGCGGCATGAATTTGTTAGAGTAATAAGTTATTTCACTTATTAATTAAATCATTTAATCTAATTATTAAGTCACTTATTATCTCTACTTTACTTAAGCTAAATTTTAGGCATGTAATAATTAATTCTTTTATTAATTATTATCATGCAACCTAGGTTATTCCCTTTTAGGTTTTTGAACACCTTTATAAGATTTGGTCTCTTTGTAATTATTCTCACTCAGTGAATTATTGAGGATGCTATTGCATTGAGATTTTTTATCCATTGTTTGCATACAATGTTTCCTCTTTCATCGATCTGTTATTTCTTGCCTCCGTAGCTTTTTCTTCTCTCTTTCTCTGACAGGTGATTCTTAGGAGCTGTAGGGTTGAGTTTTCATCAACTCCAATATGGTATCAGAGCTCCAGATCTTCATGCACATGTTTTCTTTATTACAGATTTGGCCCTATTCTTCAGATCTATATTTTTTAAGAGGTTTTCTATTTCAGATTTTTGTCGATCTGGGGGGTTTTTTTTTTAACCACTTTGGGTTCAAATGAACCTCACAGTTGCGCTTCAAAGGATCCAAAACCCTATTTTCATATAAGGCATGCTCAATTTGGACACAGTTCCATTATGAGGCCCAAAAAAATTTGTTGTACGATCCTTTTTCTGGGCACATTTTTTGAGGGGGCAGTTTTTTTTTATACCTCTACCAAGTTTGGCTAAAACTTTGGCAGTCTCGCCATATTTAGCGGCATCCCTAGATTTAGTGGATCTTCGCCATATTTAGCAGATATCACTTGGAGTTCTTGTTTTGGATCCCTCTTCAGTTTTTTGCTCAGAACTTGAGCATACAGTATTGAAATTGGGAAAATAAGATATTGGAAAGCCGGTTCTGAGCCCGATCTAATTTTGCAGGTTTAGTTTTATGATTTTTCCGACTTACAGGTTTTTTACCAGTTAATTTCAAAGTTCTTTTTTGCACTCCGGGACCCATATCTTGTTCATCTCAGCTCTGAATTCTGACTTTCACACATCGTTGGAAAATTGGTTATGTGCTCTTTCTTTTGGTATGAGTCTCATTTCAAGAATCTACTCCAGGTATATTTTATCCAGTTTTTTGTTTTTTTTGCAACTTGGTGGATATCTTGTTTGTTTCAGGTCTTGGGATCATTTTCCTTGCATGTGATGAATCCTTTTTAACTATTACTTATGTTTCTACAACTTTCTATCATTCCTAAGCATTATAGACATCTATTTTGTAGCATTTCATTTTTGCAAATGCATTGAGATAAAGTGTCATCTATTGCATGCTTGGGATCTTGCACATTTTGTGCCTGTTTGTACTTGCACTACATTATAAAGTCCCATGGGGGGTTTGATCTACTTTTTTCAAGTGAGTTTTCTTTCCATGACATTAGCCTCATGATGTGTGTCAAGAGACTGATCATCCATGACACCATCATTTATATGTGTTTGTACTTTCTTCTACACATTCTATGTTCCTAGTTCTTCATCATATAGTTGTTCTTGATAGTCTGTTTCAATGTACCTGTCATGCCTCTCCCTGCTCAACATTATGGGGGGTTATCTCCTATTGGTTATAATGCTTGTTTGGTTCGATGGAGTGAGCTATGTATTCAGTATTTGTTCCTATGTACTAGGTGGATGTATTTTCTTGGTACCTATGTATTTTGGTAAGATGGATCATTTACAATATGGACACTCTTTCATTCCTATTTTTGAGGCATCCTTCCATCTTTTGATCAACTCTTCAGATTTTGGTGCTTTTTGCAATATGTATCTTCAAGTTCTGATGTTTGCCTTTGTTTTCCATCCTGGTTCGAGTACTATCATTTGAGGGAACTCATGCAGATTACAATCTTCTCTACCTAATCATGTTCTATTACAGTGGAGGTTCAAGCAGTTATTCTTTGATAGTGCTTGCAATTGCATGCTTCAATAATGTTCTTTGTGTTCACGCTTTGTTCCTATTTTCTGGGATATTCTCTAGTTTGGAAGTTTCTTCAATCCTTCACTAGGATTCGTCTCTTTTTGAAGAGGTTTTTTTCCCACTAAATTTTCTCCTTTTCTCCTCTTTATAAAGATTTCTTGTACTTGGGTACCTAATCAGGCCTTGTTGTCATGACCCATTTCCTTCTTTCAGTAGTTGTTTTTTTAGGTTTTTAGCTTCTCCCTAAGTTTATCTTAAGAGGGGTGTTAGAGTAATAAGTTATTTCACTTATTAATTAAATCATTTGATTTAATTATTAAGTCACTTATTATCTCTAGTTTACTTAAGCTAAACTTTAGGCATGTAATAATTAATTCTTTTATTAATTGTTATCATGCAACCTAGGTTATTCCCTTTTAGGGTTTTGATCACCTTTATAAGGTTTGATCTCTTTGTAATTATTCTCACTCAGTGAATTATCGAGGATGTTATTGCATTGATATTTTTTCTCCATTATTTACACATAATGTTTCCTTTTTCATCAATTTGCTATTTCTGGCCTCCATAGCTTTTGCTTCTCTCTTTTTGTGACAGGTTTGCATGTCAATGATTCTTGGGAGCTACATTGATTTTTTTATCAAATCCAATAGAATCTACATCATCTGACTCATCCGTAACACTCAAATCATGTGTCATGAATAGGTAGTTCCATGCTCATATCTTCTATATAGGAGAAGACTGTTGTCTCCTGCACTGAACCACCACTACGACTGCTGCTATAAAAATCAGAACTGTCAGAGCTCATATCCTCCTCACATTCCTCAAATACAACGCCATCATCTAAAAAAGAAGAATCCATAGTAGCATCCAAAACCTCTTTCGCACTCATACTATCCACATCATCATCAACAGGCTCGCACAAAGAACTGATGTCTTGAAAATCAGCCCCTGTAACACTAGTACTACTGTCAATTGATGGAAAGTTTCCATCAAGGGTAGTGAACATGTTATCAACCTATTCTATGTCACTAACTCTGGTATTCTTAAGATGATGAGACTTGGTACTACTATCTACCAACAAGTCAGTCACATCCACATGTCCTTGTAAAGAGTTTCCACCCTCATGTGTGCAAATAGGACTAGTGGATGACCCACTAAGTACAAGAACATCTCTACAATAATTATTAGTTGCTAAAAATTCATCATAGATATTTTTGGATGCCTCACCTATAAATATCTTGCACCTATCCTCTTATTGTTTTTGTGAAAAGAACTTATTGAAAAGGGAAACCAAATATTTTTTTTCCTTATCAACAATTGTCAAATCTGAAAGTTTCACATTTAGCCTTTCCTGAGTTTGCCTTAGTTTCTCCATTTCTTTCATCATGACATTTGTTTGTGTTACTTAAATTTCCCATTCTATAAATTTTGGCTACAATTTGAGTAAATGAGGCTCCCACAAGGGTAGTGCCCATCTTGTATTGATTTTTGCATATTTCCTTGATCTGATCTTGTTCTCTCTATTTTTTCTAGATCTCTGGTTACCCTTGTTCAAGTTTAAAGACCTAAGTGCAAGAAACCATTTGAAATTTATGTTAAAACCCTATCTCATTCATGACTTGTTCTAATTTCAAGTTACTTTTCCATGTAACTTAAGTGTTTCTTTTTCCATGTGTGTATTAACATTTCTTTGGTTATCTCTTAATCTCGCAACCTAGAAGGAATATTCCATCTCATTTAGCGGCTTAGCTTGGCCTCTTGTCTTGTGATCTTGAAAGGAAATGGAATATGATTTTATGATCTGGAGACTTAACACATATCGTTGATCTTGTTCTAATCCTATGGCTTGTACTAGATCTTGTAATAAACCAAGGGTCAATGAATTTACTCAACAATTGCGAGATAGTTTTAGTCGCTGAATCACATAATTTAACTTGGGTTTAAACGTGGTTTTCTTTTTTTCTTAGTCGCGTGATCTCTAAATGGGATCAAGGTTAAGTCATTTCTTATGAGATTAAATGTGGGATTTTGATGCAAATCAGATCATGTGGCTTGCGTGTGACCTCATGATTAGCCTAAGGTTAGCAAGATCATCCCGCGACTTCAAGTTTACTTCATTCGCTGAATCTCTGAATAAAACCGAGTCAAGGAAGTTAAGTAAAGTTTGGTTCAGCATTTTCAAGGATGAAGTATGTGTCATCAATTGAGTTTTAATCTTGTGGCTATCTCTTAATCTCACAATGAAAAGGAATATTCTCTTAAGGTTTAGAGATTTGGCGGAGGTCATTGATGCAGAGCTAATCGAGGTTGGATCTTGTGGTTCTAGTGTGATCTCGCAATAAACTCAGATTTAAAGAAATGATCTCGCAACTCAGAGACACAAAGTATTTCAGTTACCCATGTTAAAGATAAGTCAAAGCTGAGTTAGGGCTAAGGTCAGAACTAAGGGTAAAGATCAAGCAAGTCCTATTTGATCAAGTGGTATGTGCAAAGCCTTAATAGAAAAGTGCTCAAAATCTAATGATCAAGGCATTGCGCTGAGATGACATGTGGCACTAATGACATCAAGGGTCTCAGGTTGAAAGGATAAAGTAAAGACATGACAAATAAAGAAAATATGATGGTGGGCATAATCCCTCGATGGCCAAGATGAAGATGTCTAATCTTTAAGGCATTGCACCAGGATGCCATGTGTTTATGATCAGATCTGAGCTCAAAGACAGAATAAAGATAGAGATAAAGATCCACGACTGCATTTTAAATAGGAAACCAAATCATTTTCTGAGTCGTTGATGAGAATTTTTGCACCACCTGTGACCATTTATTAACAGATATTCAAATATTCAAATCTGATTTCAAAGGCTCAAGGCGGTGGTTATAAATACAAAGTATTAGACAAGGTAGATGAGTTTGTCACTTATTTTGTTCAAATTATGGCGATATGGGAGATATTTTTAAAGACATATATGATATTTGAGATATTTTCCCAAATGCATTTATGGAAGACTTGACTATTTTAGGGTTTTCTACATTGTTTATTAAGAATCTATTGTAAACCCTAACTCTTCCCTAACTGATCAGATGGATTGACTCTCGAGCCTCTGTGCTAGGGGAGGTTGTATATAAGTCATTTTTTTTCTTTTGTAAAGGGGTTGGGATTATGTAAGAAGTTTTCTATGACATTTTTTGTCCTCAAGATTTTCATGTGTCTATAATTCTCAGTCTTCCAAGGCTTATGTAGGACTTTCTATGGTATTTTTCCTACCCTCATATTCTCATGTGTTTTGGGGTTCTTTTAAATCATAATATAGTGGCTAATGTTAGAGAAATCTTGGAGTTCTTGAGCCTTCTTTCTTTCTTCATCTTTGTGCACTACTGTGGGTGATTTGATTTAGATAATCTTGTGGATTGTGTTCATCCCTTGTTATCTTGTCTCTTTCCTGTGCCTATTTGCTAGAGTGGATTTTTTTTGTAGGTCACAGTCTGTGTCTATTCCATTGAATATGCTATTGTTTGTGAAATCTTCTCTTTCCTTGAATAGCCTCTTTTCATTTTTAGACCTCTCTATGAAATACTAATGCAAACCTATTCTGAAATTTGTTTTCTGCTAGATCCAAGAAATTTCATACTAGTCTTGGTCACTGTGTTATGATTCAAGTTACTGTAATGTCCCCTTCTCTGCAGTAATGCAATTTTATGCCTGATTAGCCTATCTAGCCATCCGGATAGTCTAACGGCCGCTTTTCAGAGGATGCCAGTCAGTCACAGGTGCTACTTGGACATTTATTTTCTATCTGAGCCAGACTATATGGTCGGGATACTTTATTTTATAAAGTATTGTTATAAAGTCACTTTAATATTA
>MU225539.1:252662-283958 GCA_018584345.1 Thuja plicata
ACAGCAGGGCCCCGATAGCTAGTGACTGGTTACAGGATCACCAGGACATTCTCCGCTCTCTAAGGGAGAATATTCAGAGGGCCCAAAATCAGCAGAAGATGTATGCTGACCATCACAGGGTGGAGCGAAACTTTGAGACAGGAGACATGGTTTATCTCCGCCTACAACCTTATCGACAGAGTTCACTGAAGAAGAGCGGGTCAGAGAAGTTGAGGCCTAGATTTTATGGTCCATATCACATCTCGAGGAGGGTTGGCGAGGTGGCCTATGAGTTGGAGCTTCCGGTAGATAGCAGAATTCATAATGTCTTCCATATTTCTTGCCTCAAGAAGGCAATCAGACAACAGGTAGTGGCTTCAGGTAGTTTACCCCCATTGGATGAGGAGAGTAAACTGGCTTTGGTTCCAGCAGAGGTTATTGAGGTCAGGGAGAGGAGTTTGCAGAACAGGGCTGTCCTAGAATACTTGATCAGGTGGAAGGACTTGCCGTATGAGGATGCCACTTGGGATGGTGAGTCTATCCTGCAGCATCCAGCTTTGAGATTGCTTGAGGGCAAGCAATCCCAGGAAGGGAGGACTGTAATGTCCCCTTCTCTGCAGTAATGCAATTTTATGCCTAATTAGCCTATCTAGCCATCCGGATAGTGTAATGGCCACTTTTCAGAGGATGCCAGTCAGTCACAGGTGCTACTTGGACATTTATTTTCTATCTGAGCCAGACTATATGGTCGGGATACTTTATTTTATAAAGTATTGTTATAAATTCACTTTAATATTATAATTTTAAGTTACTTTATTTTATAAAGTGACTTAAGTGACTAAAGGATGAAAGTGCTTTTTTATCCCACATTGCCTACTCAGATGTTTTGGCTCTCACTTCGAGGTGATAAAAGGAAGGCAATCTTCCTTGGGAAAGTACAACGAAAAAATTATAAACTAAAGCTTTTATCTGGTTGCTTGAATGTGACTGATCTTCTTAAGGACGTAGCCCCTTGAGGATTTTTGGAGAAATCTGGACGTAGCCCCAGCATTTTCTCATTCATGGTGAAATCACTCAGATTTCATATTGAGCCCATTGAGTAAGTTAAATAAGGAATTTGATTTTCTGCATCTTTACATCACTCAGGAAAAATTGATAGTTCTGAAGATTATGGTAATTTATATTGTAGTCCTCATAAAATTGACAGTCTGGGAGTTGTGGTGAATTAAACTACAGTCTTCATATTAATATTAGCAGAGGAGAAATACTCTGATACTTGGCACGGTAGAATTAGCTCTAAATATTGTACGCAGCTTGGCTCCCCTAACTCGTACAGCATTGCCCAACACTCCATCATACAGAAAGCTATATCAGACTTAGGTATGAGACTGGGAAGTGAACTACAGTTCTGAAGGGCATGGTGAATGGAAAGAGTTCACGGGATTCACCAGTTGGAAATCCACTTCAGCAGCGCAGGATTTTAAACTAAATCTGTGAGCTTCCATAATCACGGGTAACACTCTACATGAATATCGCTGTCTAGATTACCTGCTCGGGGGTTGTGGTAGAAGTGGTGACGCCAGATAATAGGGATGGCACCTTCCTACAGTTGACGGTTGGGCAGATATAGCAGGTGTAATAACACCCTCATCTCCATGGCTGCAGACTTGCTAGTTTTGATTCCCTAGCTGACAGGAAATAGATCGCGAGCTGAAGAAGTAGACCGCGGGCTGAGGAAGTAGACCCCGCGTGGTCATCTGTAGCACTCCACCATAGCCGCCACCTTCACAGTCTGTGCAACCACATCAATTAGTGGCGTTTCTACAGTGACAGGTCGCAGCATTTCCTTAGACAGATGCACTAGCCGTTATCTCCCTTTTTTCCATATATGTAATGAAATAAATGGATTGTATGAATGCGGCATAGTTTGGTAACTGTGTGATTATTTTGTCTCGACTTCTTAATGTAAAAATCTATACCAGATTAAGTGAGTGTTTAGTCTGCAAGTGTTGTTTAATTATTCAAGTCTCCTGCAATCTAGCCAGGTATAGAGACATTATTATATGAAACTCATCTTTATTCTCTTATGTGAGATGACTGATTTTTACACAAAAATAAGATTCTTGCATATCTCCACTAGAGAATTAGATCAAAATTCAAACTCGCAGTCAAAGTGAATAAATATTCAGATAGCCGGGAACAAATTTCAGTACAGGGAATACTACAGTTACCTTTGGTGCATCACCTAGTAGGTATAATTTTATTTTCAGTCATTTCCCTTCTGTTCTCCTTCTATCCCTTTTCCTTCCAAGTTTACTTTCATGTTCAAAAGCAAATAAAGTGATTATCCAAGAGGAACCGGCTTAGAATCTGGAGGCTTCACTTTAGTTAGCAGAGGTCCCACAACCTAGAAGTGAGTCCCATGTTATACTAGATTGTTAGGCTCAAGCGCTTAGCAGGGTGAAAAATTTAGTGTATAACAGTTCAGGTACGCTCGTTGGGACCAAAGAAGTTCATCTTTCAAGACAATGTTATCTCTGATATGTTGATTACATAGTACTGACCTAAAGAGGTTTCTCTTCAAATCATATCTGGTGACTCCATTGGTGCAAAGAATAACAAGATCTAGTCATATTCAAAGTTAATGAGAAGGATAGAAATAAGGGGTTCAAAGCCTTCTGAGTTTTTCTCCAACAAGAAGAAAAGGGAGATCATCTCAAAGGAAATCCCCTACGAAGAGAGTATAGTCAACACCACCTATTTCTGAGGAGAGACCCTTGCTTTTCCATTTTAGAAGGAGAGGAAGATCTTTAAATAGAGAATTTCTAGAAGATTTAGCTCCACTTCCTGGTCCAAATACAACCCACACAGTTGTTATTTAGAAAATCATAGTTCTTGTAATGGCAAGGCAATTTGCATTTGTGCCCTTCAATCAAGGGAGCCTGTTGAATTTTTCTCAACATCATGATGTGCCCTTAGCAGCACTAAAGATTTTGCCTGATTTCACAGGTGAGATTCAGACAACAGCTTGTGAGCACATAAGAGATGTGGCTACAATTTGTAATGTTCATCGTATCACTGAAGAAGATGTGGCTACTAAGTTGTTGGCAGCCTCTTTAAAAGGAAAATCCCTACAGCGGTTCAGAACTCTTGTAGTGGGTTCTATTGATTCTTGGGATAGACTAGGAGAATCCCTTAGCAAATATTTTGAGGAAAAATCAGACCATGTACCCCAGGTTGAGAAACTCACAACTATAAAGAGAGTTCCTCAAGAGAAGATGAAGGACTTTAATAATATATTTCTCAAGACATGGAATAATATTCCTATTTCTGTGAAGCCTTTAGAAGATCATGCTTTTCTACATTTCTTGAAAAGTTTGAATAGCAACATATCTGTCATGATCCAATCCATGGGAGGTACTTCCTTACGTTAAGATTTTGACATAGTTGTCAAAGTGGAAAATTATTTGATTTAGACTAGTATGATAGCCCCAAGGTCACCCATGCTTATCTTCCCTATTATTCAACCCAACATGGCCTTGAGCATCCCTCCATACACTCCCATACCCATTGTGATAGCACCTCAAGCTAGTACTAGCTATGAGGAATCCAAAGTAGGCTCGTCCCAAGAGCTACTTGAATTAAGAATCAGTCAACAAGAAATGAATAAGTTATTACAGACAATGAGTAATGAGTTGACTAGTATTAAAAATTAGAATCAAGGAAGAAGACCACTCTTTCAGCAACAAAATCAAGGTCCCAAGCAACAATATCAAAGTCAGGAACAATCTTATCAGCCGAACAGACCACCATATCAAGGGAATTATCAGGGTCAAAGGCAAAACTTCAATCAGAGGCCATTCCAACCTCATAATCTAGCGCCTCTTAATTCTACAAATCTAGTTAGGGAAATAGTTCCAAGTCAGAATAATCTTGCATCACAAAATGAATGGTTTTTCCCTTGCAACCAACCCCACAATCAGGCTATGTGCTCACATGGGTGGATGAATGAAGAACTCATGGCACAAAATGCCTTAAACACCCAATCAGAGGCATCTTCTAGTGGATCAGTTCCCCATCAGGATGGACAAGCTGATGAGACTTCTCTCTTCAATTGGGAAGAGCGAGATATTAATGGAGTGAACGGTGAGTCTCCAATTGCAGCCAACACTTGATCAAAAAGAAGAGCCCAAGACATGGAGCGAATAAAAGATGGCGGAAGAGGTATTACATCTGCAAATTCATCACACGCATCTATTCCTACCATACTAAAGAAGGCTCCCACCTTTCCAATCAAGGAGATTCAATCTCCCAAGGAGGTTGAGCCCACAATAGTAAAAGCACACCAAAGAGTGCACACATTAGTACCATTCAATATTGTAGACAATATGAAGAAGATGAACGTGACTATATCTATGTGGGACTCCTTGGCTATTCCAAGATAGCCTGAGATCTTGAAGAAGGCTATGGGTGAAGTGGAAATCCCTCAATAGCCCACAAATGATGTAGCTAAGCCAGTGTTGGTCAACTTCGACCAAGAAAAGAAGATTCCAAGCAAAAACACCAAAGGAAATGTAATTCAAGGTAGGAACTTAAAGCTTCCTCCCTTTAATGTATCATTGATTATTGGAAATTCTCTAGTACATAATTGTATGGTAGATAGTGGGGCTACTAGTTCAGTCATGCCCAAGAAGGTAGCTGACCAATTGGGACTTAAATATGAACCATTCCAAAATAAGGTAACACAACTTGATAGTTCATTAGTAAACATAGTAGGTGTGGCCAAGGATGAAAGCTTGATCCTTCATGCAAGCCCCAATTTCTCTATCTTACTTTGTATCTACATCATAGATCTCTCTGCTCTCTTTTCCATATTTCTATCAAGATAATTCACAGCTAAGATAGGAGCCTATCTTTCTTCTGACTAGTCTCACATGCTTTTCCATACTAGGTATGGAACCAAGGTTACTATCAAGTTTGAATCATTGGCAGCACATCATATAGAGCCTTATGTGTCCAATGTATTCAATGCAAGTTGTCTTGCACATGATAGTAATGAATTTTTGATCATCAGAGAAACAAACACTAAGATAGAAAACATCCCATTTATCTATCTAGATGAATTGGAATCCAGAAGAGCTTTAGAGGCCCAATCCAATGTTATTTGGGATGCTAGTTTGGGAAACTTTTTGGTACAAGAGGTTGGATTCGTAGAGCAAAATCCTTTCAAGGAAGACACTAAGGAATCACAAGAATAGAGTAGTAAAGTTTGGGAACTATTATTTGATGGTGCTAGAAGCAGACATAGCTTTGGTGGTGGTACAATGCTAATCTCTCCAAAAGGTGAGAAGTATTATACAACTTTTAGATTCAGTTTTTCTTGCACAAGAAATACTATTGAATATGAGAGTCTGGTGAATGGATTGGAGTGGGCTAGAAATAGAGGGATTATATCCCTAAAGGTATATGGAGACAATGAGCTGGTGGTCAGCCAAGTAAGAGGGATAAGTGCTACCAATAATAATACAATGAAAGCTTACAAGCATCGAGTTTGGGATGCTATAGAAGATTTCTATGCTTTCAACATCATTGCTACCCCTAGAAAACTTAATCAGAATGTAGATATATTAGCTGTTGTTGGATCCCAATTTGATATTTCCTAACAAAATTTAAGTAAGGAAGGATCAATAGAATGCTAATATTATTGTCAAGCCTTCCATCCCTGATAATAATGTTAATTGGAAAGTGTTTGATAATGATGAGCAAATTCTGCAATTCTTGTTTCAAGAAGATGTATTTTCAAATCACAATCAAGATAGACTGATGCAGAACTATGGTGACCAAGTGGTACAACTTAAATCAAATAATATTCCTAAAGGCCTTGTCACCTTGGATCTATCTTCAACAAACATGACCAAGCAAAAAGGAATAAGAATATCTTGGTAGTTCACCAAGAACACTATGTTGATTTAGAGTTGGATCCAGGTAAAAGCCTAAAGTTTGGAAAGGTGAACACTGATTCAGAGAGATAAGATTACACTCAATTTTTTCAATAGTTCAGTGATATCTTTGCCTAGAAATATGAAGACCTCAAGGGCTTCAATCTAGCACTTGCTCAACATACTATTGAATTAGAGCCAAATGCCAAGCCAGTCAGACAGAAGCAAAGGCCTGTCAACCCAAAACTTGAGCCACTCATGCACAAGGAGGTTCTCAAATTAATAGAGTGTGGCATCATTTACCCCATAAAGCATACTAGTTGGGTATCCAACCTTGTTCCTATTAGTAAAAAGAATAGGGAACTAAGGCTATGTGTTGATTTTAGGGACCTTAATAGGGCATCCCTAAAAGATCACCATCCATTGCCATCTATGGAGCAGATTTTGCAATGTATCTCTGGATCAAAATGCTTCTCATTACTGGATGGCTACTCAGGATATAATAAGATCCTAGTGAATAAGGAGGATCAATATAAGACTACATTTACAACCAAGTGGGGAACCATGGATTATAAAAAGATGCCTTTTGGTTTTTCAAATGCAGCTGCTACTTTTTAGAAGGCTATAGATATGGCCTTGAAAATCCTCATGTAAAATTTTGTGTTCGTCTACTTAGATGATATCACCATCTATTCTAAACATGCAGCAAACCACATCAAACATCTAAGGAAAATATTTGAAAGGTGTAGGGATTTTGGGATCTTCCTCAATCCCAAGAAATGTGTGTTTGCAGTCAATGAAGGGAAACTGATGGGATATATTATGTACAAACAAGGTATTACAGTGGATCATGATAGGATTACAGCTATTCTATAGCTACCCCTACCACCTCACAAGAATATTCTTCAATCCTTCATAGGAAAGATTAACTTTTTTAGGCATTTTTTGCCTAACATTGCAGATCTTTTGAAGCCTTTAACAACAATGTTGAAGAAGAATGTGGTCTTATGTTGGAGAAAAGAATGAAAGAGAAGTTTCCAAGCCATTAAAAAGGCTCTGACAAAGTCTTTTGCCTTTCTAAATCCTAATTTCAGCAAAGACTTCATTCTGTATGCTTATGGAGGCTTTGATTCCATATCTGCAATGTTAACTCAACAGAACTCTGAAGGATTGGAGAAACCTATTGCTTTCTTTAGAAAAGGTATGGAAGAGTATGAGCAGGGGTACTCTTTTGTAGAGAAACATATACTTGCTATGGTGAAAATTCTTAAAAAGTTTAGACATTTGTTAACCCACAGTAAGGTACAATTTAGGGTTACTCATCCAAGTGTCAAAGAGTTCCTGCTTTCTAAGGACCTAAATGAGAAAAGAGTTCGTTGGATCACCAGATTCATGGAGTATGACATTGTTATCCAAGTTACCAAGCTCATCAGAGGAAAAGGGCTTTGTGAGAAATTGACAGAAGATGAAACTATAAAAAATTAAGAACAAGTGAATGCATCCTTAGTTGTGTATTCAACAAAAGAACATGCCAAGGCAATAGGTTGGTTTCCTAACATGATTCATTTTTTAAAGACAGGAGACCGCCCTACAAATTTGGATTCAGCAAAAATAACGTATTATAGGTTGCAATCTATCCCCTTTGTGTTGATTAATGAGATCCTTTTTAGAAAGTATCATAATGGTGTTCTTTTAAGATGCATTGATTCAGAACAAGTAGCAGATGTTCTAAATGAATTTCATGATGGACCTTTTGGAGGTCATTTCTCTCCTAGGACTACTGCTTTCAAGCTCATGAGGGTTGGATACTATTGGCCATCTATCTTTAAGGATAGTCATGATCATGAGGGTTGGATACTATTGGCCATCTATCTTTAAGGATAGTCATGATCATGTGAGAAAATGCATGAAGTATGTCATGTTTACACGTAAGGAAAGGCTTGCAGCTCTGCCCCTCCAACCAATCAAGATAGACCAACCTTTTAGGATGTGGGGCATTGACTTCATAGGCCTGATTAACCCCCCATCTAGTGCAGGGCACAAATGGATAATCATTGCAAATGATTACTTCACCAGGTAGACTGAGGCCATTGCACTAAAGGAAGAAAATGAGAGTGTTGTCATGAGTATTTATGATGACATAATTCACAGGTTTGGGACCCCAGACTCTATTATATCAGATAATGCACTTGCTTTCACAGGCTTAAGATTTACTGAATGGGCAATTTAGAATGGTGTTTACATGAACACAAGCTCCAATTATTATCCCCAGGGTAATGGTTTAGCAGAATCTACAAACCAGAACCTGACCAGGATAATAAAGAAGACTCTACAAGAAAATCAGAGAGCTTGGCATTCTAAACTGAAGTCTTCCTTATGGCTAGACAGGATCACTCCCAAAAATATTATTAGGAACTCTCCATACATGCTAGTCTATGGAAGGGAATCTAGATTGTCCGTTTCAATTGAATTACCA
Organism: Thuja plicata; assembly: GCA_018584345.1. Classification (NCBI taxonomy): domain Eukaryota; kingdom Viridiplantae; phylum Streptophyta; class Pinopsida; order Cupressales; family Cupressaceae; genus Thuja; species Thuja plicata. The sequence goes on from MU225539.1 coordinate 261,057, forward strand.
GCTTTGGACCTTGCTACCCAACTTGTCCTCTTTGAAGAAGGAGACCCTCTACAGGTAAGGTATGCTCAGCTCATGGATTTGGAAGAGAATAGATGCAAATCTATGTAGACCATGGAGTTCCAACAAATGCAGACCAAGAAGAGCTTTGACAAGAAAACCAGGTCAAGAAGATTCAATGATGGGGATATATTCTCAAATGGGATGAATTCAGATCTAGGCCTGCTAGGCATACCAATTTTGATTACTTTTGGGGAGGCCCATTTGTGATAACTAAGTCTAAGGAACATAGTGCTTTTCAGCTATCAACTCTTGAAGGAGAGGCCTTGCCAATTTCTGTCAATGGGTTTAACGTAAAGCCTTGTTTTGAGGTTTGTCCAACTTTGTAATTAAGTTTCCTAGTTTTTGTTCTGCTTTCTATGTTAGTTTTTCCTGCTTTCCCCGAAGTGCTTGTGCATAGTTAGTTGTTTTTGCTTGTATAGTCCTTTTCCCTATTTTTGTTCATTTTCCCTCCTCCTAGTTTCAATCCTTCTTCCTTCCCAAAAAATTTTTTTTCTCATATGCAGACTCCTTTCCTAATGGAATGTCGATAGCCACTGGTTTTGTATGTCTAGTAGGCTGACATTCAGCAGAAATCGCCAAAAATGTTACCTAAATTTCCCATTCTGTCAATTTTGGCTACAAGTGGAGTAAATGAGGTGCCCACAAGGGTAGAGCACAGCTTGTATTGAATTCTTCATATTTCCTTTATTTAATCTTGTCCTCTGCATTTTTTCTAGGTCTCTGGTTTACCCTTGTTCATGTTTAAAGACCTAAGTGTGAGAAACCCTTTGAAATTCATGTTAAAACCCTAGCTCGTTTGTGACTTGTTCTAATTTCAAGTTGCTTTTCCATGTAACTTGAGTGTTTCTTTTTCCATGTGACCATTAACATTTCCTTGGTTATCTCTTAATCCCGCAACCCAAAAGTGATATTCCATCTCATTCAGCGACTTAGCATGACCTCTTGTCTCATGATCTTGAAAGGAAATGGAATATGCTTTTACGATCTCAAGACTTAACGCATATCATTGATCTCGTTCTAATCCTACTGCTTGCACTAAATATCATAATAAACCAAGGGTCAAGGAATTTATTCAGCGATTGTGAGTTAGCTTTAGTCGCTAAATCTCGTAATCTAACTTGGGTCTAAACGTGGTTTTCTTTTTTCCTTAGTCATGTGATCGCTAAATGGGATCAAGGTTAAGTCATTTCTTATGAGATTAAATGCGGGTCGTCGATGCAAATCAGATCATGTGGCTTGCGCGTGACCTCGTGATTAACCTGAGTAACTTAGCAAGATCATCCCCTGACTTCGAGTTTCCTTTAGTTTCTAAATTCTAAATAAACCCGAGTCAAGGAAGTTAAGTAAAGTTTAGTTCAGAGATTGCCAGGATGAAGTATGTGTCGTCAATCAAATTTTAATCTTGTGGCTATCTCTTAATCTCACAATGAAAAGGAATATGCTCTTAAGGTTCAGAGATTTGGCATAGGTCATTGATGCAGAGTTAATGAAGGTTGGATCTTGTGGTACTCGTGTGATCTCACAATAAACTCAAAGTTAAAGAAATGATCTCACGACTCAGAGACACAAAGGATTTCAGTTACCCAGGTTAAAGATGAGTCAAATTTGAGTTAGGGCTAAGTTTAGAACTAAGAGTAAAGATTGAGAAAGTCCTATTAGATCGAGTGGTATGCGCAAAGCCTTAATACAAAAGTTATCGAAATCTAATGATTAAGGCATTGCACCGAGATGACATGTGGCACTAATGACATCAAGGGTCTCAGGTTGAAAGTGATGCAGAGTGCAGTGCAAGAAGACTTTAGTAGGCTCAAACTTCTTATAGTTGTCTCAAACTTCTTATTCAAGTACCCCAATCCAACACTTACCTTCTTAGGATGTATAGCCACTTGTCCAAGAGGCCAACTCACTCTTTTTATCACCACTTGGCTTCCCAAACCAAGACACAAATCTCTGCAATTTACCTTTTAGGGACACTTTCCCTAAACCAAGCCCAAGAGTGGAACTCTTCACCATAAGCTTTGATCAACCAATTTAAGGGATGGTAAAATTTACTTATACCCCAAGAGTTGAGAATCCACCAATGGATTCAGTTCTATAGACCCAAGGTTAGTCAAACACTAACTGGTCTAGATTCTCTTGTAGCCCTATCTAGAGAGTTTTTTGAGTATAAATTTCTATCACAAAAGGATCTAACTGATATGATTTGGATACTAGATACCCTTTATGGATTTTTGAAACCCCCCAAATTCTTAGCGCTTTACTCTACTCCTGCACCACTAAACTCTTGCAAAGCTCACAAGCCTAATTAGCCAGGTTAGGCTTGGATTACTAAGAAAGTGGTCTGAGGTGGGTTCACAAAATGAACACAAGGGCTTAGATATTTTCTTCTACCTCAAAATTTCCTAGATCCACCATTGATTAGATCCTCCCAACCATATAGTTCACATGCATGTGATTGTACCTAAGAACCAGGCTAATTACATAGAGATAATTAGCCTAGGGCTTTGTCTCAAAAAACATAGAACCAACAATGAGATTCTAATCTTTAGTAATCTTAAAAAACACGATCCTAACTTTTATTTCCCAAGTATCCAAGAAGATCCACTAGATAAATCCCAAGTTAGGATCACATCTTTGGAGCAAATCCAGTAAAGTAGGGATTCTCAAACAGTGAGTAAACAAAAATCTCTAACTCCTATGAAACTTTACAAAAGTTAATGAGACCAACTAGAATGTTGAAATAACTCAAAGCATCACAAAGTTCTACAATTGGATTCACAAAATGAATTTGTACCAGACCGCACACACTCCAAATAACTCAGAAAACTCTTCTATTTCCTTCTCTGAACATCAAATTCCGTACACAGTAACATCTAACCTTCCTAGAAGGCATAAGGACATCATAAACCATAATATTGGCATTAAAAATGCTCCAAGAAGTTGGTGTGGATATTTCCATTTGATTTTTCATTCCTCGAGCAATATTTTGCAAAATATGTTCATGCAACATTTTGCAAAAAGGCAACTTTTTAGCAACATTTGTCAAAGTTGCTATTTTGAGCAAAGTGCCAAACCTACCAACCTCCAATGATGTGGGAGAGGTTTAAAACCTACCAAGAACCTATCCTAAGATTTCAAAACATAAAATTCTAGTTAAAGACTTAAAATAACCAAAAGAGACTAACTTGGTCTAACATGGTTTCGGGCACCCATAAGGTTTATAGTTTACCTTAAAGCCCTTCACCTTACAAAATATACCCACACATGCACACAATAGGGTGATCCAAGGGATTCAACTTATTACAAACAACCAAGCACTAAAAATAGGAATTGCAGGAGGTGCCCTGCACCATACTCCCCATAGAAAAAGTAACTCAAGTCTCTTGAGTTGGGAGGTCTTCAAGTGGATATCCTGTCTTATGAATGTCTTCAAGGGTCATCTAGGTAGCATCTTCAATGGGTTGATTTTTCCATTTGAATAAGTACTCATAGTAAGTGGCCCTCCTAGTCTTCTTGTTCACTCTCTTATCTAGAATGCTTTCAATCTCAGGAGGAGTTGCTTGGGGCATGTCCTTGAGTGGTTGGAGTGTAGGAGGCTCTGGAGTATCTGCAATATTGTTAGTACTAACAACACCTTTATAAGCATAGATATCTGCAACATTAAAAATAGGAGATAAACCAATGTGAGAAGGGAGATCATTCTTGTAGGCATTATTGCGACATTTCTTCAAAATCTAAAGGGTCAAGCTTTTTCATCATAAGCTTTGTATATTTCTCATTGGGTAGTCTCTCTTTCTTGAGGTGAATCATCACCGAATCTCCCACTTTGAACTATAAGTCTCTCCTCTTTTTGTCAGCCTGTTCCTTGTACTTCTCAATGGTATGTTGTAGTTTGGTCTGCACTTGTTCATCAATGTTCTTCATTACTTCAGCAAAGTCTTCTGCTAGGGCACTTCTTTTGTCCATTTCTTTGATGTCTCTGAGTTCCAAAACCCCTCTAGGGTGAGTACCATATACAATCTGAAATGGATTTAAACCAATACTCCTATTGACTAAATCATTGAATGAGAATTTTGCTTGGGCTATGATAGTCTCCGAAATGGATCCATGTTCTTGGGTGAAGCATCTTAAAAGGTTTCCAAGGGACCTATTTATGAATTTTGTTTGACCATCACACTGTGGTTGATATGCATATGACAGTGAAACATTTGTCCCTATCTTTCTCCATAGTGTTCTCCAAAAATGTCCTAAAAACTTAGGATCCCTATCAGATATGATTGAAAGTGGGAGTCCATGAAGTCTTACAACTTCTCTAAAGAATAATCCTGCTATGTGAGATGCATCATGAGTTGTTCTACAAGGAATGAAGTGTGTCATCTTTGAAAATCTATCTACTACGACATAAATGCTATCAAATCCAAATTTGGTCTTTGGGAGACCTAGGACAAATTCCATATTTACTAAATCCCAAGGTTTTGAAGGGATGGGTAAAGGAGTGTATAACCCTGCATTGGACGTGTGCCCTTTGGCTTGTTGAAAAACTAAACAACTTTCCACAAAGCTCCTGGCATCTGTCTGCAATTTGGGTCAGTGGTAAAACCTTCTAACAAGTTCCAATGTTTTGTCCACCCCAAAGTGTCTAGCTAGGCTTCCACCGTGATATTTTTTCCCTCATGGATCCTTTTGGGACACACAATAAACTACCTTTGAAAAGTAGACCATCCTGCACAAGAAATTCTGAGAAATCAATGTGGTATATGTCTGTCATATCAGTGCAAATTTGGTAAGCCTCTTTGAAATCTTCATCCATAGCATACATATCCTTCATGGAATGAACTCCAACACTCTCCAATCGAATGGTTGCGATGGTTAGGTGTCTTCTACTGAGAGCATTAGCTACTTTGTTCACAACCCCTTTCCTATGCTTAATAGAAAATGTATGGGACTATAAGAATTCCATACATTTCACATGTCTTTGATTAAGTTTCTCCTGTCTATTCAAAAAGCTAAGCGCATGATTATTAGTAAAGACTACAAATTCCTTGGGCAGCAAATAATGCCTTCATTTCCTAAGTGACTGAACCATTACATACATTTCAAGATCATAGGTTGAGTTTTTTTTCTTAGCTTCACTGAGTTTCTCACTGAAAAAGGCAACAACCCTCCATTCGTAGCTCAAGACTCCCCCAATGGCTTTATTGCTTGCATCACATTCCACTGTAAACACTTTGTGAAAATATGGTAGGACTAAGATAGGTTGTTCCGCAATATTTTTCTTCAACAACTCAAAGGACTCATTAGCTTCATTAGTCCATGAAAATATGCATTTTCTTCCACCTTTAATGGTGTTTATAATGGGAGCACATATGCCACAAAATTTCTGGTGAATTTCCTATAAAATCTACATAAATCATGGAAACTCTTTACCTTCTGAAGGAGTAGTAGGAGGTAGCCAATTTAGGATGGCTTCAAATTTGGAAAGATCCATCTTGAGAGTGTTCTTGGAGATCACAAAACCTAAGAACACAAGTTCTTCTTGAAGGAATACACTGTTCTCTATGTTTATCTTCAATTGTTCCTCATTGAGTCTTCTCATTACCATGTCCAAATGCTTGAGGTGCTCTTATCTACTCCTACTAAAGACAAAGATATCATCAAGATATACAAAAAAAAAAAATTAAGAAAAGGCTTCAAGACTTCATTCATTAGTCTCATAAAAGTGCTTGGGGCATTTGAGAGACCAAAAAGCATCACAAGCCATTCATAGAGTCCTTCTGTGGTCTTGAATGCTATCTTCCATTCATCTTCACCTTTGATTCTTATCTGATGGTAACCACTCTTGAGATCTATCTTGGAGTAATAGCTTGCACCCCCTAAACAGTCCATCAAATCCTCTATTCTAGGCATAGGAAACCTATATATGATGGTTATCCTATTGATTGCCCTAGAATCCATACATAGTCTCCATGTGCCTTCTTTCTTGGGTGCTAGGACTGTAGGGACTGCACAAGGACTCGCACTTTTCCTAATGAGACCTTTTGACAGCAATTCTTCAATCTGCCTTGCTATCTCTTGATTCTGTTTAGGGGTCATCATGTATGTTGCTTTGTGTGGAAGAGTAGACCCTGGTATGAATTCTATACAGTGACTCACTTCCCTTTCAGGTGGCAAAGACTCTGGTGTGCTTTCAGCTATGATATAATTATACTGGTCTAATAGTGCTTTGACCTCTTTGGGCCCTACATCCCTAGTGGGGTCCTTGACCTTTGGCTCTTTTACTAGTGTCTTTTTAGGCCTTACTACTAATGCATAACAAGGTGTGTCCTTTTATTTTACCACCTTCATGAATTCTTTCTCTCCTACATGCAAGACACTACTAGTAACATTTTTTTCTTTCTCATCGTCAAGGAGTGGATTCATCACATACTCAACACCATCCTTAAATATAGTATATACATTAGACTTTCCATCATGCTTGGCATCTACATCAAATTTCCAAGGTCTACCTAGTAACAAATGACATGCATCCATCTCTGTGATATCACATAGAACTCTGTCGGTATACTCCCCTATCTTGAAATCTACCCAAACTTGTTCATTGATGATGGTTTGTTTCTCTTTTGTCAACCAAGAAGCTTTGTAAGGGAAAGGGTGAGGGATTACATCCAACTTTAACTTAGTAACTAGTTCCCTAGATGCAATATTATCAATGGATCCGGAGTCAACTATAACTTTGCATACCTTGTTATTCACCTTGCAACTTTTTATGAATAATGAATTCCTATGAGGTGGTTCTACACTAGTAGGTACTCTTAGGAGTGTCCTTTGCATCATGAGGCATTCTCCTTGTTCTGGATTTGCAGGCCTTGAAGTTGTAGAGTGATAGGAGGACACACTTTGACTGTCATCTTCTTGGGTGAGTTGTACTCTTCTATCCCCTCCTTGTTTGTTGCTGCCATTCTTTTCAGGGAATCTAAAGGATTGGTGTCCAATTTGATTGCAAGTAAAACTCTTCCCATTGAAGACACTAGGTCCTCTTCCACCATATCTCCCTCTATTGTTTGGTCTCTTACCTCTGAAGTTGGCTATGTTATTGTGTTCTCCTTCTGACTCCTGGTTATTAAACTCTCCTTGACTTCTTTGAAATGGACCTTTTCCATTTAGCCTACCTCTACCTCTAAAATTACTGTTATTTTTTTTCTCCTCTCCTCTTCTATTTTTCTTCAATTTTCAGTGCCATTTGAAAACACTTATGTACTGATTTAGGGTTGAATAAACTCATTTCATCTTGAATGCTATACTTCTGTCCATTTAGGTACTTTGCAAGCTTGTGTTTCTCACTCTCCGGGACTATGGCCTTCAAGGTCATTCTATGAAATTCTTCAGTGTACCCACTCACATCAAGGTCTTTTTGCCTTAGATTTTGCAAATTTTTATGGAGAGTGATCTCATAGTCCTCTAGTATAAATTGTTTCTTGATTTCTACCAACATCCTTTTCCATGTTGAGATAGGGTTCTTCTCTTCCTCAATCCTTTCATTTTGTATAAAATTCCACCAACTTAATGCAGGGCCTTTCATTTTGGATTTTTCCACCTTGACCCTCTAATTTTCAGAGACATTGTCACACTCAAAGTAATTCTCCAAAGCTTCTATCCAATCCATACATTCTTTAGGGTCCATTTTCCCACAAAAAATGGGAATGTCTAATTTTTTATCTCTCCTTCCAACTCTCTCAAGAGCTTCAAGAAATTTAGCTTTCTCTACAGGTATGTTCTTCATTTCATCTTCATTTGTGTCTTCTTCTTCTTCTTCTTCAGAATCTTCTCCCTCCTCCTTCTCTGATTAGAGGTCCTTCAACTTCTTTATCTCTTCCTCCATCTTCTTGTTCTTGGCTACTTGTTCTATGACAATTTTAGCCAATTCCACATTAGTGATTCTAGTAGGAACTTCCTCTCCTGGAGAATCTTCTGTTCTGTCACCCATTCTTTACTTCTTCCAAAGTTTTAGCGAGCTCTGATACCACCTGATGCAGAGTCACTGCAAGAAGACTTTAGTGGGCTCCAACTTCTTATAGATGTCTCAAACTGCTTATCAAGTACCTCAATCCCACACTTACCTTCTTAGGTTGTATAGCCACTTGTCCAAGAGGCCAAATCACTCTTTTTCTCACCACTTGGCTTCCCAAACCAAGACATAAATCTTTGCAATTTACCTTTTAGGGACACTTTCCCTAAACCAAGCCCAAGAGTGGAACTCTTCACCAGAGGCTTTGATCAACAAATTTAAGGGATGGTAGACTTTACTTATACCCCAAGGGTTGAGAATCCACCAAAGGATTTAGTTCTATAGACCCAAGGTTAGTCAAACACTAACTGGTCTAGATTCTCTTGTAGCCCTATCTAGAGGGTTTTTCGAGTATACATTTCTATCACAGAAGGATATTACTAATCTAATTTGGATTCTAGATACCCTTTATGGATTTTTGAAACCCCCCAAAGCCTTAGCACTTCACTCTACTCCTGCACCACTAAACTCTTGCAAAGCTCACAGGCCTAATTAGCTAGGTTAGGCTTGGATTACTAAGCAAGTGGTCTAAGGTGGGTTCACATAATGAACACAAGGGATTAGATAGTTTCCTCTACCCCAAAATGGCCTAGATCCACCATTGATTCAATCCTCCCAACCATATAGTTCACATGCATGTGACTGTACCTAAGAACCAAGCTAATTACATAGAGATAATTAGCCTAGGGCTTTGTCTAAGAAATCATAGAACCAACATTGAGATTATGAGCTTTATGAATATTAAAAAATATGATCCTAACTTGTATTTACCAAGTGGCCGAGTAGATCCACTAGATAAATCCCAAGTTAGGATCACATCTTTGGAGCAGACCCAGTAAACTAGGGATTCTCAGACAGTGAGTAAACAAAAATCTCTAACTCCTATGAAACTTTACAAAAGTAAATGAGACCAACTAGAATGTTGAAATAACTCAAAGCATCACAAAGTTCTGCAGCTGGATTCAAAAAATGAATCCATACCAGACTGTACACACTCCAAATAACTCAGAAAACTTTTCTATTTCCTTCTCTAAACATCAAATTCTGTACACATTACCATCTAACCTTCCTCGAAGGCATAAGGACATCAAATACCATCATCTTGGAATTACAGATGCTCCAAGAAGTTGGTGTGGCTATTTCCATTTGATTTTTCATTCCTCGAGCAACATTTTGCAAAAGTTTCTCATGCAACATTTTGCAAAAAGACAACTTTTTAGTAACATTTGTCAAAGTTTCTATTTTGAGCAAAGTGCCAACAGTACCAACCTCCAAGGGTGTGGGAGAGGTCTAAAACCTACCAAGAACCTATCCTAAGGTTTCAAAACATAAATTCTAGCTAAAGACTTAAAATAACCAAAAGAGACTAACTTGGTCTAACATGGTTTCGGACACCCATAAGGTTTATAGTTTACCTTAGGGCCCTTCACCTTACAAAATAGACCCACACATGCACACACTAGGGTGAACCAAGGGATTAACCTTATTACAAACAACCAAGCACTAGAAATAGGAACTGCAGGAGGTGCCCTGCACTAGAATGGATAAAGTAAAGACACAACAAGTAAAGAAAATCTAACAGTGGGCGTAATCCCTCGATGACCAAGATGAAGATGTCTAATCTTTAAGGCATTGCGCCAGGTTGTCACATGTCTATGATCAGATTTGAGCTCAAAGATAGAATAAAGATAGAGATAAAGATCCACGGTTGTGTTTTAAACAGGAAACCAAGTCTTGTTTTGATCCATTGATGAGAATTTCCATGCAACCTGTGAACGTTTATTAACAGATTTTCAAATATTCAAATCTGATTTCAAAGGCTCAAGGCAGTGATGATAAAGACAAAGTCTCAGACAGGGTAGATGAGTTTGCCACTTATTCTGTTTGAATTATGGCGATATGGGAGATATTTTTAAAGGCATATCTGATATCTGAGATTTTTTCCCAAATGAGTTTATGGTAGACTTGATTGTTTTAGGGTTTTCTACATTGTTTATTAAGAATCTATTGTAAACCCTAATTCTTCCCTAACTAATCAGATGGATTGACTCCTGAGCTTGTGTGCTAGGGGAGGTTGTATATAAGTCATTTTTGTTCTTTTGTAAAGGGGTTGGGATTATGTAAGAATTTTTCTATGACATTTTTCTGTCCTTAAGCTTTTCATGTGTCTGTAATTCTTGGTCTTCCAAGGCTTATGCAGGAATTTTTGTGGTATTTTTCCTACCCTCAGGTTCTCATGTGTTTTGGGGTTCTTTTGAAGCATAATATAGTGGCTAATGTTAGAGAAATCTTGGAGTTCTTGAGCCTTTTTTCTTTCTTCATCTTTGTGCACTATTGCGGGTGATTTGATTTAGATAATCTTGTGGATTTTGTTCATCCCTTGTTATCTTGTCTCGTTCCTATGCCTATTGGATGGAGTGGATGTTTGTTTGTAGGCCATAGTCTGTGTCTATTCCAATGAATATGCTATTGTTTGTGAAATATTTTCTTTCCTTGAATAACCTCTTTTCATTTTCAGACCTCTCTATGAAATACTTATGCAAACCTATTCAGAAAGTTGTGTTCTGCTAGATCCGAGAACTTTCATGCTAGTTTTGGTCACTGTGTTATGATTCAAGTTACCTTTGGTGCATCACCTAGTAGGTTTAATTTGCTTTTCAGTCATTTCCCTTCAGTTCTCATTCTATCCCTTTTCCTTCCAATTTTACTTTCATGTTCAAAAGAAAATAAGGTGATTATCCAAGAGGAACCAGCCCAGAATCTAGAGGCTTCACTTCAGTTAGCAGAGGTCCCACAACCTAGAAGTGATTCCCATGTTATACTAGATTGTTAGGCTCAAGCGCTTAGCAGGGTGAAAAATCTAGTGTATAACAGTTTGCTTTCTGAGATTAGACATGTTGTTCAAATGGTTTTCATGCTTTCTTGATTTCTCGTATATGTCCATGACTATAAAAACTGCAAGAGTGTTGACCACTCAAGACAAACAAATGAGCTCAAAGACTTCCACCGCAATAAGATGGAAAGAAAATGCTCTGATAACATTGTAAGAACCCCAACTAGTTCTAACTCTAAAAAAACACTGGAATGTTACAATTTTAGATGTTTGACATTTGGTCAAACACTTTGCAGGCAAGCTCTAATACCACTGTAAGAACCCTCTCCAAGCGGATTCTTGTAAATACAAATTTTTTGCCTTGTTTGTGTTTGCCTTGATGAATGAATGTGATATATATGCAATGTTTGATATGACAATATAATGCAGCAAAATAGTAGATATTGCAATAATAATTTTTGAACTCAAATCTAAAATTGCATTGAAAATACACAGCTAAAAACTTCAGATTTTATACCAGCTTGAATACTAAAAATTTAGTGACAACCCAATTCGTTAAATAACCCCTATTATCTAAAATGTTGCTCAAAAAATCTAGGAGAAACAATCAATGAAATCACAGGTAATACATGCTTGGAAACCCTTTGAAAAGATGAAAAACAACATCAAATGAATTCTTCAACAAACAAATGCTTGTAATCTGATTTATAACTGTAGCAATAATATCTTTACGATATGCAGCTGATAAACCTTCAAACACATGCTCAAACCCTCGTCCAAAATCTTCAAAACTTCATCAATTAAGCTCAAACATGGCTTATGTATAAAGTCATCGTTGGATTGCACAATTAGTGGGATGTTTCACCAATTCAAAGTGCTAAAGCCTGTGTAGAATTGACAATTCCACCACGCTAAAATTCTTCAAACCCTTGTTTCTTCACCTCACCCAAATCAACAAAAGCAAATACACAATAGAATCAAGAATGATTTTGATTTTGCACAAGCATTACTTTTATAATAATAAAAGATATCTTCTTCAAGACACCAAAGGAAAATAGCTTCTCTCATCCACTTTTCACTAAAAAGTCTTCATCAATACACTTTTCAATTAGAAGCTTTCATTTAATAACTTTAATGTCAAAATAAATAACTCCAAAGGTAAAAGCTTCATGAAAACACTTTTCACTTAAAAGGCTTCTTCAACACACCTTTCACTTAAAAGCATTGCTTTTAAGACTTAGGATTATAGTCTATGTGGATTAATGATTAATACCCCACTAGGCGCCCAAAAGCAATTTATAAACTTAAACTCAATATATACCACTAAAAGTGCCAATATCATCACCAACTGAATATAGCGCGTAGGTGTCTGCTAGAAATGGAAACCACCATCACCAACTTACTAAAAATAGTAATTCGAATAACTAAGACCCTAACATCCAAGCGTTAGCTCTTGAAGCTTGCGACAATGAGCTAACATTTGCATATTCCTAGAACCTACTAAATTGGGGACATTACATTATGAGGCAGTTAGGTAGTTATCCTAAGTAGTTACATGAGTCGGTTAGGTTATTATGCTAAGTAGTTACAAGTTAGTTGTCAAGAGAGCCTATAAATACAAGGCTTATATAATGTAAAAGGGGACTTTTCTACAAAGAGGGAAACTATGGAGAATCTTCAAAAGAGACTTTTGGATTTGCACTATGTACAAAACTGTCTTTGAACTTGTATATTTTCAAAGAAATAATGAATAATGAATTTAGTTATATGTCTTGAATGTGTTCATCAGTTATTATTTCTTACTTTTGTATGCTAAGTTGGTAATCTCTTATGTAATGGTGGAATCCTATAGTCTTTCTAATTTACATAATTGATATGGTGAAATGCATTCATTTCTTGGTATCTTGATGTGAATGTACTGGGCTAGTGTATCTTTTCGTATGTCAGGGTCTGCTTATTTATCATCATTACATTTTGTGCTTAAACAACTTTGTAATCTTTTTGTGTTTTTAATCTCAAATAGTACTCGTATGTCTATTGTTGGGGTTTATATTAACCATTTTCTTTAGTCTTGTTTTGTCTCATTTTTGTACTTTCAAGTGAAAAGTACTCAAAAATCCAAATACCCATATCATATGAGGGAGTTTCCCCTCTCAAAAACATAGGAAGATTGTGATTAGATCATGATCCAATTGCAATCTCTTCAACTGTTGGCATGGTTTTCACTTCTCTTTAGGCGAACATAGATAATTTTGAAGAAGCACTCATAGTGACAAATTTGTTTACCAACAAGACTGCCTCACTTTGAAAAGCAACGAGATGTCATTCATATGTTTCACAAAACACCTAATGAATCCAATCTCTTTGGTGAGGTTGAAGATAACCTCGTTATAGAATTTCCTCAAATTTTTATAAGGATCTAACGGTGGAAACAAGAGTTGTGAAATTTTTCCCAAGACAGATAACCCCAGGTAGGGTTTGGAGCGGTCTATAGAAAATCTACAATAACTCCCTCAATATTGGATGAAATTAAATGAATCAAAAATAAAAAATGATATAGACTCAAAACACTTTCATTTCAATCAGTTTTAGGCTAAAATAAGGTCGTACAAATCCATACCAATCAAGAAAACAAAAAGGAAGCGTTTAGAAAATGCAGGAAAAATAGAAATTTATTTCTTCCAACTTTACAAAAAATATCAACTCCCCATTGTTCTCGATCATACAAGGCATTTGTAACCCTTTTTCAACATATCCTGAATAGAGTGTGCTTAACCATAGATGAAACTCCTTAGTTAACCACGCTCGAGCTGGAGTAGTACTAGGGTGGGTGACCTTCCAAAAAGTCTCGGTGCTTCGCCTTTGTGAGCATCACCTAGATGAAATGAGTGCTAAGTGTTGCATTCATTCTCATGAGATATGGGTTCTTGTGAACCACTACACATGAACCATGGGTCAATGGGTTTGACTCAAAAAACTACACAGTTGAATCCTGATAGCAATAGCACAAGATCCTCAACAGTCACTGCCTACCTTTCAAATTACAACAATTCAATTTCCCACTTTGTGCAAAATTGACCCTTCATATTCCACATTGTGCAATTTGACGATATTTCCAATATTGACATTTTTGTTACAACTAGACACTTCCACTCACCTAATGCCCAAACTTAGATTCCAACACCCATGAAATAGTCTTCTTAGTCCTTATTACATGAAAAAAACTAAAACAAAACAAAATATCAACTTTGACCACGTTGAAGACTCCATTTCCCAGTGGGTGCTCCTGCACAAGACTCCCAAGGAAACAAAAATCTTAGTTCCATTTTAGATGTGATTTGAGAATTTGTCAATCTCTTCCATCTTGGACTCCTTCAACCTAAAAATCTTATATGTTCTGCATTTTGTACTTTCCTCGGATCTTTCTTCCGCTTCTTGCATTGTCTCTTACTTAACATCCTCTCAACTTCAAGGTTCTAAAACTTTAGTTCTTGTTCATATTCCGTATCTTCATTTGCATTATCTAAATGCAATGTGTCATCATATTTATCGTCCATAAAATCAGAAAAATGTATTCATCACCTTTGATACGTTTGTAGTATCTTGTGCTACATTTGCATGACCACCAACATCCATTGTATTCTCTCATTTTTCTATATATTTTTCTCCATATTTCTTCAGTTGTTGCATATGTAAACACATACTCACACATATTGTTAGAAACAAAATTGAGTCTCTATGGACCCATCTGCTTCATATTTTTCCTCTTCCTTTGTCAACATTGTGACTTCTGATTGAGAATCCTCATCTTTCAACTCATCATCACAGATTGTATCCTTCCAAGTGACTAGTTCTATTATTGCTTCCTCCATAGGCATCTTGCTTGATGTCTTCTTCATCACCAAAGACCTTCCAAAGTCTGGTTTTGTTACCCTTTTATGTCTTCATTGCTTCTGCATAATCTTTCTCATAGGCCATTTTTCTCTCTTTGTTATTGGTAAATGTCAACTGCTTTCTTCTTCTTCTTTCTCAAGAAGCTATTACATCTCAAGATTCATTCTTTCTTCCATTTTCTCCAAGGCTTCTCTTATCTCTTTTATCTCTTATTTAATGTTCATTGTTTCTTTCTACTCCTTATTCTTTTGCATCTCCCTTTCCTGGCTTATTTTATCTTGTTGCTTGCTTAGCAACTTCTTATCCTTCAAGTCTCAATAGACTAATCTTCTCAACTTTTCCATTTTTTGGGGATTCCAATACCTTTTCAATTATCCTCTACCCAATAGGATTTTAGAAGGTGCACTCTCCAAGACCTCTTCTACCCACTTCCTCTCAATGGAAAAAACTTGCACACCTTCTACCCAATTTCATCACTATTGGAAGATATAAATGATTGACTCTCTTTCATAGTTACAACAAACTTTCTCTCACAACTCTCGTGTCCTGGTTCATACCTTGCACTCTTACGGTCTTCTAGCTCTGATACCAATTTAATGCAGAGCAGGGGTAGACAATTGCAAAACACACATAAATAACCAATCTCTCAAATACCCAAATGGTGGTTTTCTCTTGCAAGCTAACAACCTAGCTAGTAGCCCTCAAAATAGGGTTCCCCCCCACCCCCCCTTAATTTTAAAGGAAGGCCTGATACCAAAAATATAAATACAATTCTAGATACCCTTTTGGATTTTGTTTAACCTATCAAAAAATCAACATGGGTTACTTTGTACAAAAGGGCTCAAAAATTTATTGTCCTCCTTACTAGGCCTTGAAGATGGAGTAGCAATGTAGCATTTTCAGTCATAATTTCCTTCAGATACCTGTTAAAGGGAATGTGAAAACTATTTTGGATACCCTTTGTGCCCTTATAAAACATATGTTAAAATGAAGTAGGTTTGTTTTGTAAAGAACAAGGTTAATGTGAAGTAGGTTTGTTTTGTATAAAACATATGTTAATGTGAAAACTATTTTGGATACATATATAGTTGAAAATTGAATTTTGCATTAGTTTCTTTAATTTCCCTCATTCTTCATCACCTCTTGTGCAATGTGCTCTGAGAGCAATTATATTTAAACATAAGATTTTGTTGATAGGAAGGCAATGGAGTGATAGTTCTTGGGTGCATTTGTGTTTCTTTAGATTAGATTATATATTTGACATTTGTATTTTCAAGAACAACTTCATTGTAATGATGTTGGAAGAAACTTGAATCTCTGATTTGGTTTCTCATTTCCTCATCTTACATGTTTGAAGGACAATCTCTCGAAAGATGATAGGAAAAGATTTGATAATGATGTTGCGCAAGTTGATTAAGTTGAGAAAATGATAAGAAGTTGTACATTTGATGGAAATGCACAATAGGTTCACAGTCATGACAGTCTAAATGTTAGTAAAGATGATCATACTGAAAGTTTGTGTTCTATATTAGACAATGACTATGATTGTAAGAAGGTTGTTGGAGATTCAAAGTCCCTGATTATCAAGGGTAATGGTGAACTCTGAGTTTTCAGACTTGAAGAATGCCAAGGATAGTGTAGCAGGCATTGCTTTACAACCACATCACATTTGCAGTCAGAAAGGAAAACTAGAAGAAGATATGAAAGAGGAGGCATGTTCATTTAGTAGTGAAAAAGTCTCAAACTTGTTGACCATTGATTATCAAAGATATATGCATAGATTTAAACCTTTGTGTCCTTCTAGCATTAATTTTGACAATGAATATGAGTTTTGCAGCCTGAGATATGACACGTGCTCTTGATTTTCATTCTACACATGAAATATTCAGCTTACAAGATGACTATGCACATACAGCTGAAAGATTATTTTATTGTGATAGTGATCTATATGATGACTATAAATATGTGCATGTGGATGTCAATTCAGATTTTTATAGGACGGCTGATGATGATGAGGATCATTGCAATAGCACTCTCAGTCACAAGTTTCCAAACATAGATTTGTATGATTGTGAATTATCCCTCTTGGATAAGACATATGTTGAAAATATTTGTGTGGACAGTGATGCTGATGTGAATGAAAAATGAGTTGACATTTTTGAATTAGAATTCATGGATAGCCTAGTTGAACCAAGGAATGTTGATGATACAAGTTTGTGTTGTTTGCAAGGTGCTGAAGTTAAGAATGGTGAACTAGTCTTGGAATGTGAAGATAAAAACTCGTGCCAACACCCTGATTTGCAGTTACATGAAGACTTGTGTATGAACCTTTTTCTTTTCATACACTTCATTATGGTTTGCATCATGTGCTATATTTGCAAGTTCCTATGAGAGCTTTGTCTTTGATTTGCAAACTAACAGTCGGGTTGAGCCAACTAGTGTCATTTGTGTAGTGGAGTATGAGCACTTATTTCAGTTGGATGGTGATTTTGCAGAATGTGGCATTGAGTTTGATAGTGGTGAATGCAATATGTATATGTCACATAATGATCAGTACTTTCAGATTATGCCTAATTTTCAAATGAATGGTGCCAATAAATATATTGATCATATTGTGTATAATCAACTAGTAAAGGATGACAATGTGTTTGATTAGGCAAATGACACTGATATTCTCAAATTGACTACAGTGTAGGATGATGGAAATTTTGTGTATGACAATGGTAAATAGAGGCCTTCATTTTTTGGTGGCCTTGGGCCATCAAATCTAGTTTGAACTTTCAAATCAGTGCAGTGTGGGGGAAAAGATAACCTTTTAACTCTGTTACCCAATTGAATAAAGCTTTGGGTCTGCTCCACTAGAGATTGGAATCCTTGTGCTAATTTGGTGCAGGTGGTGCTACTCATTAGCGTGTCAAGGGTTTTTGTTTTGTTTCAACAAGTTGTCGAGGTCTTCAATTCCAACCGTCTGATTGAAAGGCTAATTTCATCAACAGCTCTATTTTATTCACTTGTTAGGGGTTTTCTCAGTAGCTAGTGTTTGCCCGATTGCATGCTAGAAATTTTCATCAAAGGCCCACTTTCAAACTAGTGGTTAGGGTTCAAATTTAAATGGCTATTGACAGTCGGCAAGGGTTTTTACCAAATAGAGGATCGAGTATTGATTGTTACAACTTTTCCAGCGACTCCTCTACTTCCAACAGTCTCACAACTGCTACTCTCTCAGTCACTACACACGCCACACAAGTTGTCATACACATTTATTAGTGTGGATGAATTTTGTCACCATTTCTTCTAAAAAGGGATAATTATTGCATATTTGTGAGGCATGGGTCATTCCTTTCTACTACAAGGGCATGGATTTTTCCCTCTTGGCCACTTCATGATCTCAAATGTACACACAGGGGCAAATCTTTAGCTTGATTTGTGATCTTTTGCAGTTGTGTAACCTGACCGTGGTCGGCTTAGGATTTGTATTCCAATGCTTAATCTCAGTTATGTCTGCCCTATAAAGGCAAATTTTGTAAATTTTGAAAGGGTTCTGAAACTTTAGGATTTTGCACTAGGTAGGTGAATAGGAATGTACAGTGGTCTTCAATGGAGTCTCATGTTTGATGAATTGTAAGTTGCATTTTTTGAAAGAATTAATGAAAATCTCACTATGTGTCATTGCTTGTAGTTTTATCTCTTAAGTGTGTGAATTTATCTATTCAAGATAGATAGATTCATCTTCATGAATTCCTCATAAATGTTTAATGCACAAATTTGTTTTTTTTCAAAGAAAGATTTTAAAAATACGTATTGTGGGTTGTAGCATTTATTTGAGAAGTGTAATGATTTTTTGAAGCTATGACATGTGGTGTGAAAAAATGAACGTTTTAGTAAGGCTTGAGTATTTAGAAGAGAAAATGCAATCTTGTTGTGATTCATTAGGCATCAGACTATGTCCCAATGATCTTAGGCACTGGTCATAATCTTGTTAGTTTCAACAACCATCAAATCATCAAAATCATTTTATATTTCTATTAGTAGGAGTAGGGTTAGAATGTTGGTTTTACTATCATATATGCACTAATGATGCACACCAGAGCAGAGCCAATTTTGGAATAGATTCATATGTATTTTGGTCCAATAAACTGAGAGTTATATGCTTAATGTGTAGTACTTGTTTAAATTTTGTCAATATCCAAAAGTATTACAAGAGGGACCTACCTGGGTTTTGCAGAGCCCAAACAAAAGGAGATATTCCTTATTTCTAAGGAATTCTCAAGTAGTTGGCCACTGATATGAGGAAGTTGACCATAGGTGAAGGTTAATCCTTAGATTTCCCTCAACCATCAACTGGAGGCACCTCAACCATCAACTGGAGGCACCAACACCATCCAGGAAGACCAGTATATAGTTGTAAATTACCTTATCATTTACAAAGGGAGGATATTGTTGGTACCAGGATCAACAATGAAGAATGTTTTGAGAGCCTTTCATGATGTTTTAATGGCTGGTCATCCAGGCTACTTCAAGGCATATAAGCACATACGGGAGCAATCTACTTGAAAATGAATCAATATAGAAGTTCTTAAGTATGTGAGGGAGTGTCCTAGTTACTCGCATAACAATTCCTTACCATTTGGTTTGTTGCCTTGCCCATTCCTGATAAAAAAATAGGTATATTTCTATCGATTTTATCACTGGCTTGCCCAAGGCCCAAGGCAAGGACTGTGTCTATGTTGTGGTTAACAAATTAACAACTTTTCTCATTTCTTTATAATTTCAACCACCTACACAACAACACAGTTTGTTGATTTGCTCTTCAGGTGAGGTATTCAAACTTCATAGGATGCCACAAGCATAGTTAGTGACAAAGATAGTTCTTGAGTCATTTATGGTAAGAACTATTCAAATTAAGTGGAACTGAGCTCACTCCAAGCACCAACTGTCACCGGTAGAAAAAATGGAAAATTGATATTGTTAACAAGTGGGTGGAAGGATACCTCAAGAATTACATAGTAGAGGCAGCAAAAGGCATGGATTAAGTGGTTACGTTTGAGGAAGTAGTGTTATAATACCACTTATCATGTCTATTCAAATGACATCATTCTTGCACCTAATTCCTAGATTTATTATTTGGGGACAGTAGAGTGCCTAAGGCGATGGACTTGCTTCAAGGGCCTCAAGATATATTGAAGACCTTAAAGGAAAGCATCTGGAAGGCGCAGAACTAGCAAAAGCAAAATGCATATCAGCACAACATTGAGCATTCTTTTGAGGTAGGGGACATGTTCCCTTCCACTTCCTGACCAACTTTAGTTATCAAGGTAAGTCTATCAGTGGGTTCTCGTACACTAAGAGGGATGATTAGAGAACCCATGTTGAATGGTTCTTCTTGAGGTTCAGACAACATGTTCAGAGTTGACTAGGAACATTCAAGCATTATTTTGTAATATTGTGAAAGTTTTTGAGTTTAATTAATATTAAACTTAGATATATTTTGTAAAGTGACTTAATAATAGTAAGTCACTTAATGCTTATATGGGCACCTCCTTTTTGGTGAGATATAGTTATATTAATAGGATAAATTAAAGCCAACTTAAGTGGAAAGCCTTAAAGTAACATTGGAAAGGGAGTAAACCCTAACTAGGGTGTAGGGAATGAAAGTGATATTTAAAAGACATTTGAAGTTCATTTTTGGCCTCCCAAGGATTTTGGCTAAACCCTAGGGTTCATAGTAGCACTTTGTGAAGATGAAACATTTCATGAAAATGTGCATATGTGGGAATGAAAGATATCTCTAGGGTGTTTGTTGAAATCTCAACTCAAGGTTTTATTTGAGCATCAAGAAAAATCAGCTTTGAGGTGTTTTTGCTTTGATTTTTGAGTGAGTTGTCTCCTTGCCTCGCCAGACCATTTGGGCATCATTTTGGAATGTTAGAGGGGTTATCTCTATGTCTACCAGTGTAGGTTTGCAATTTTTTTCACTTGACAACAAAGAAGGCAATTGTTCTCATAGTTTTCAAGGTTTTGTGAGATCATTATCAGCAATTTTCTTGCTCATAACCATGTCGTATAGCTCTCTCCTAAGTTGTCGGTTCGGGTTTGGGGACGGGTACGAGTATGAGAACCTGGTACGTGGGTACATGAAATTTATTTTAGGGGTTTGGGTACGTGTGTGTGTGTGTTATTAGACAAACGATTTGGTAAAATATTGGATGATTTATTTACAAAGAATGAAATGTTCTTATAGAGTTTACAATCGAGATGTTTCTAAAAAGAAACATACAAATAACAGAAAGAATCTATTATACATGATATTTACAATATCTAGAAGTGACCATTAAAATAGAAATAAAATAACATAGGAGATATTATTTTAATACCCTCCCTTAATGGTCAACTTATCAACGACACCAAGTTGCCCCCTAAATTTGACAAACTTCTCTGGAAGTAGGGACTTAGTGTGAATATCAGTAGTCTGGTCTGTTGTAGGAACATATTGTAAATCCATGGATCCATCTTCAACCAGCTAACGGATAAAATGACAATGAATGTCCATATGCCTACTGTGCTCATGGAAGATTGGATTTTTGGCAATTTTGATGACCCCTTGATTGTCGCAAAAGAGAGGTGAAGGGCCTTCTTGAGACATATGTATGTCGAGAAGCATCCTACGAAGCCAAACTGCCTCACAACCTGCTTTGATTATTCCTCGATATTCAGCTTTCATTGAGGAAAGAGATACAGCCTGCTGCTTCATACTGGTCCAAGTGATAGCACATGTGTCCAAACTGAAAACATACTCGAAAGTAGACTTTTTGTCATCAATAGACCCTCCCCAGTCTGAGTCTGTGTAACCGATGACTCGAGCATCTTTGGTTCGTCCATAGAGGATACCAAAATTAGGAGTGCCCTTGACATATCATAAGATGTGTTTTGTTGCAGCCCAATGATCTGAAGTGGGAGTTGTCATGAAGTGAGATATGTAACTCACTGCAAAGTTGAGATCAGGTCTAGTGGCGATGAGATATATCAAACTACCCACTAGTTGTTTGAATGCAGATTCATTCTCAACATAACCAGATTTGGCAAATAACTTGAGGCCAAATTCAATAGGTGTAGATGCAGGTTTACAATCTTGTATTATGAATTTGTCCAGCAGAGCACGTGCATACTAAGACTGAGAGATGAAGATGCCATGTGAGTGTTGCCAAACCTCAACACCTAGCCAGTAGTGAAGAAGTCCAAGGTCGGTCATGTCAAAAGACTAATAGAGATTATGTTTGATTCCCTGAATTAATGCTTTGGAACTGCCAGTGATAATCAAATCATCAACATATATAACCAAAATGATGATATCACTGCCAGTAGTCTTGACATACATATTTGAGTTAGGACTCCTCTAGAAACCTTGATCTGTGAGGTACTTATCAATTTTCATGTACCATGTTTGAGAAGCATGTTTGAGGCCATAGAGTGCGTTCACCAGTTTGAGGACCTGGTGTTATTTACCGGCAACCTTGAATCCAGGAGGTTGCATTATGTACACTTCTTCCTGTAACTCACCATTCAAAAATGCACTCTTGACATCCATTTGATGAACCTTCCACTCACACTGAGCCGCCATGGCAAGGACTAATCTGATGATGCTCATCTTTGTAGTGGGAGAAAAGGTCTCTTCATAATCAATTCCTTCCCGTTGAGAGAAGCCTTTGGCAAGAAGACGAGCCTTATACTTATCTAAAGTACCATCATATTTGTATTTGACTTTGTAGACCCACTTGCAGCTAATGGGTTTCTTTCCTAAAGGAAGATCAGACAGAACCCAAGTGTTATTTTTCAACATGTTATGATGCTCAATCTACATAGCTTCATCCCACTCAGGTATCCCTTTCGCCTCTATGTATGTTTGAGGTTCATACACACTGTGAATGTTGGCCATGAGAGAAAAATTTAGGGCCCGTTTGGCGCAGGGAATTAACTTATCCAGAATAGGCCTATTCTAGAATAAGGGCCTATTCTGGAATTAATTAATGCTCAAAACGAAAGCTGGAATAAG
>MU225539.1:284350-312816 GCA_018584345.1 Thuja plicata
ACACACATGTGTGTGTATACACACACATGTGTATATACACATTTGTGTGTATACACACATGTGTGTGTATATACACATTACACACGTGTATATATACACACGTGTATATATATACATACCCACATTAAAAAAAAAAATTTATAAAAAATTTATAAAAAAAGTAAAAATTAATAAAATAAAATAAATTTGAATCCATAAAAAGCTTATTCTCGAATAAGAAATGAATTCCAGCTTTTTTTTAGAATTAACTTATGCTGGAATAAGCCCCAAAATGGGGATAAGTTTTCTAATTCGAGAATAAGGAAAATGCCCACAAACAGAGAATAAATTTATTCTAGCATTAACTAATGCTTATTCCAGCTTATTCCAGTTTAATTCCTTGCGTCA
Source organism: Thuja plicata (assembly GCA_018584345.1). Taxonomy (NCBI): domain Eukaryota; kingdom Viridiplantae; phylum Streptophyta; class Pinopsida; order Cupressales; family Cupressaceae; genus Thuja; species Thuja plicata. Next base: position 284,738 of record MU225539.1, read on the forward strand.
TACGGGCCCTTATGGAATTGAAAGGTTTGCTCTACTTCCAAGCAATTCTACCCTCAATGAGCTCATAATCATGAAGATCGCCAATCAACTTAGCCCACCATTTAGGCTGGAGAGTAGAAGTGCTAACATCTAAAGCAGGAGGAGTAGGGGGGTCATCATCATCAAAAAGAAGATCGGACGAATCCTAAACAAAATCAGGTGGTGTTGATGCATGTTTAGGGGAGCCTGCACGAGAAGGAACTGGTGGAGAGGCAGGAACGGGAATAGTTGGAGTCATCTCAACTGAAGCCCTCCCATCAGGTGGACCTAATGAAAGACGGATATCTGGGTCTTAAGATTGGAGAGACTGATCTTCTGAATTTATAACTAAAGGAGAGAGCTTGTTAGAAATATTAAGAAAATAAATAGAGATTAGGAAGGAAAGAATCCAAGAGAGAGTTTGCAAGAAGTAAGAAATTTACCATAACCCAATGAATGAAAGACGATTCAATAACTTTCACCAAAAGCATCAAGGGGCTCAAGATCAACACAAAGACAATGTTTTTGAAAAGGGAAAACTAAGAAAAACCCCTTGTGCTTATAATATGAATGAGGCAAGAAGCCAAGAAAGATGGAGAGCTTGAGTAAGAAGCTCATTACAACATTGTGAGAGAAAGAATGAGAATGAGAGAAGAAGATAGAAGAATCTCATAAGAACCAACTTAGAACCTACTTGAGAAGTGTGTGAGAAGCATCTCTTAAGTAGAGCTGAGTTAAGGAGTTTGCATGTAACTCTCATACTCTGAGTGTCATGTGTAGGAATCCTCTTAAGGAGGAATATCTAATTTCCTTATTAAAGGAATTACAAATATGTGACATGTCTGTGGTTTATCCTTTAATTACATAGTTACCAAGGAAAGATTAATTTCTAACATCCCCCTTTAATCTTTACTTGGGGAGATGAGACCAATACGTATCAAACCCAAATGTTTACAATGATTTTGAGATCTCTCTTTAGAAAAAGTCTTCGTTAAGGTATTGGCAACTGGATCATTTCGCTTGCAATAGAGGAGAGACTCATGTGTCGCTTCAACATGTTCTTTTCTGAAGTGATTCTGGAGTGATATGTGCTTAGAGCATGAATTGTACATAGGATGCGTTGCTAAGGAAATAACACTTTGATTATTACAATATAAAGGTGTAGATGCTGGTTGCAGGGGGCCCAAATCTTCAAGTGACCATTGAGATTCTTGAGATGCATTTGTACATTCTCTATATTCTTTTCCAATAGAAAATAGAGGTGGAGCTTGATCAATAAGGCAATAACAACTAGTAGATCTCCCATCATTGGGGTCTCCTAGAGCTGAATCAATAGAAATTTGTAAAACACAATCATAGTGTGAATCATAAAACAAATCAGGTATGTAATCCGGAACGCAATCATTACTTACAGAAAATAAATTTGTAATGTATCCATTAGTATATGAAAAAACAAGAGTGGATCTATTATAATAATAAGTATCACCAGTAATGTTATCAATATTATTGTCAGTGTCATTGACCTCCACAACAATCATAGGATGCGTACTCAATTCAGAGAATTCATGAAGATCATCTTGATCACTACAAACATCTCTACTAGGAGATTCAAAATAAGGTAAAGTGACATTAAGAAAGGTAGAGATAATTTCTTCTTCTTGCTCTAAAATATCATCAAAATGAGAGCAAGAATCATCAAATTGCATTGCATCATAAGGAGAGAACATAGAGTCATTTTGAATTAAAGTTGTTTGTGTAGAAAGATAGTAATCAAGAGGGTTACACGTAATTAAAAATGACATAATTGATCAATCAAAGCTAAAATACAATGAAGTAAGAGATAAAATGAGTCTAAAAAAATAATTTAACGCAAATAGTAAATAGAATATTACAAGAATTTTCAAAACTTAAAAAAAAAAAAAACATTTGATTAAATGATGAAACAAATTTGTATTGCAATTAAATAATGAATTAGCTATTGAATAATGTTTAAAACAATCAAATGTAAAAAGGGTTTTAACGAAATTAAACAAAATGAAGATTAAATACTTTGTTATTAGTTTAAACCTTTTTTCATATAAAAAATAAAGATTATTTTTAAAGGTTAAACTCTATTTTAGTAAAAATAAGCATTGATGATTAACCTACTAAGAAAATATGAAATAAAGAATCTAGTAGACAAATAAAGGTGTAGCAACAGACTTGCAAAAGACAGAAAGATGTAACAAATAGATAGGAAACGTTATGAGGCCAAGAAAAAGACAAAGAATCTAAACCAATATGCAGTCTCTACTCTGGGAAATGTTACACGACTTGCATGAAGAGGAGTGTTGCGAAGGAGATGAAAAGGAGATGCAGCGCCAAGGAGCTGCGCAGAAGACTGCATGCAATGACGAGTCTCCCAAAAGGAAGAATACGCAGAAGACTACTTGCAATGCGGACAGAGAGGAGGGTGAAATGCGGTAAGGGGTGGGAGGGCGTTGTCTAGGAAGGTTCCGCAGGGGGTAGAGAGAGTGTGAGGAGAGGTTGCGCTAAAGGAGGGAAGCTAGATAAGACAGCTAGCACCAAAGATAAAAGACCACATAGGATATAAAAGGGGAAGAGAATGCGGCAAGGAAGAAGAGACAAAGTTGCAAAGCTTAACCAGCAGCAGCGTGGAGAAGGAAGGGAGAACATAAGTTAATAGTGAATGACACAGTGATTCGAAGCACCATGCGCAAGGGAGCTGCGCATAAGCTAGGAGAAATGGTATTTTACCTCCTGCGAAGTGAAATGTCCCTGAATGGTGCGTGGAGGGGGTATGAGGAGGTGCACATATGTGTTGTGCAATGCTAGGAGGGGAGCTGGGTGCGCAAGGAAGGTGAAGAGATAAAGTGCAACATGAGGGAGAATGAGAAAATGCTGCGATGAAACAAATGCTACGCTGGAAGGGAGGGGCATATACACGCATAACCTGCAGAGATCTTAGATTACAGAAAAAGCGAGTTAAACTTGTAAGAATATGTAAATGAAATCTATAAATTTGTGATTAGCCTGTAAGATAAAAAGTTAGAGATATATAATAAATTAAAAACCAGAGATAAACAAAACTATAGATAAACTGAGAATGGTAGAAGCGCCTCCAAGACGTGAGAGAGATGAATAGATTTAGTGAAATGTTAAAAAGTTGCAAGAACATCAGAGAGAAATATGTAAAAAACCTGCACAACTTGTCAGAGAAAAATATTTTGATAAAACCAAAGATGAAGAGGTTAGAATTTTTTTGAAATCCCTTGCGGTTGCCTGACAAAGGGGAAAAAAAAACTAGAACTAGACAAACAAACAGAAAAAAATTCAAATCTTGCAACAAATGTTAGATTGAGAAAACCTGCAAACACACAAACAAGGATTGGTGGCTCTGATACCATGTTAGAAATATTAAGAAAACAAATAGAGATTAGGAAGGAAAGAATCCAAGAGAGAGTTTGCAAGAAGTAAGAAATTTACCATAACCCAATGAATGAAGGACGATTCAATAACTTTCACCAAAAGCATCAAGGAGCTCAAGGTCAGCACAAAGACAATGTTTTTGAAATGGGAAAACTAAGAAAAACCCCTTGTGCTTATAATATGAATGAGGCAATAAGCCAAGAAAGATGGAGAGCTTGAGCAAGAAGCTCATTACAACATTGTGAGAGCAAGAATGAGAATGAGAGAAGAACAAAGAAGAAATCCCATGAGAACCAACTTAGAGCCTACTTGAGAAGTGTGTGAGAAGCATCTCTTAAGTAGAGATGAGTGAAGGAGTTTGCATGTAACTCTCATACTTTATGAGTGCCACATTCACATTAGGTGTGTGCCATGTGTAGGAATCATCTTAAGGAGGAATGTCTAATTTCCTTATTAAAGGAATTACAAATATGTGACATGTCATTGGTTTATCCTTTAATTACATAGTTTACCAAGGAAAGATTAATTTCTAACAGAGCTGAAAGGGGCCTCGTTCCTCATCAAAGAATACATCATGACTGAAGATGAGACGATTAGTCTCGATGTCAACCACGTGGTAGGCTTTGTGACTATCATTCTAGCTAATTAGCATGAGTTTCTGAATCTTGGCATCTAACTTGGTGTGTTTAGCATCAGGGATCCAGACAAATGCAGTGGAGCCAAAAACTTTGAGATGGCTAATTTTAATCTTACGGCCTCTTCCAGAGTCTGCTTCTTGACAACCACTGTAGGAGAGCAGTTGAGAAGATAGATGGCAATGTAGACAGCTTCAGCCCAAAATCTCTTTGGAGCCTGCTTATGTTCAAGCATAAACTAGGTCATTTCGGTGATCATGTAGTTGCAATGCTCAATGACACCATTTTGCTACGGGGTGTAGGGTGTTGTTAATTGGCGCTTTATGCCACGATCACAGAAATAGGCGAAGGCAAAGGAACAAAACTCTCCCCCGTTGTCATTTCTAAGAGAAATAATATGTTGACCAGACTCTTTCTACAAATGATTTGAACTTTTGAAATACAACATACACCTCTGATTTTTTACGAATGAAATCATCAACAAAAGTTTAAAGATACCTGGACCCAGTAACTGAGGGAATAGTCATAGGTCCACAAACATTAGCATGGACCAGTTGTAATAACTTAGAAGCTCTCTAGGAGTCGCTATCTGAAAAAGAAGTGCGAAGTTGCTTCTCAGCTTCACATGCTCTGCAAACTCCAAGATTTTGGGTCTAACTCTCTGGCAGTCCAATGACAAAATCTTCCCGAACAAGCTGAGAAAGATAGTGCACATTCAAGTGCCCATACCATTGATGCCAAAGTGTACTAATAGAGGAGCGATGGGCTTCCATAGCAAGCTACTGAGAACCCCCAGAGTCAACAAGTTTGAAAAGACCCTGATCTTCAACACCAACGGCAATTGTGGCCTGAGTTTCTCGATCAATGATACTGCACTGATGTGAACTGAAGGTCACATCAAGCCGAGGAGAATGTCTCAGAGTTTGACTGTGGGAGAGAAGATTGAGTTCTATGCCTAGAACATAGTACACATCAAGGAAAATCAGTTTCCTTCCTCTAGACTAAATCTAGATATTGCATGTCGGCAATGGTGTACTCTTCTCCTCCAAAAATAACTAAATCTAAGAATGGTTGAAAATCTGTGAACCAATGTCGGCAATGAGTGAAGTAGCGAGAGGCACCTGAATCAATATATCAGGCAGAGGATTTTACATGATCTGCGGGTGTTTTAGCCATGAAAGTGTAAAAGGAAGATTCACCTGGCTAAGTGTGCTCCGCAACATGTGTTTGAGGTTGTGAACTAGAATGCTTAGCTTGGGAAACTAAGCATTTCCAACACTCCAACTTCATATGACCAAACTTATGGCAGAAGTTTCATTGAACATTTTTCTTCTTCGGGCCTTCTGATGATTGAGCAGAAGGATTATGCTAAGAAGACTGAGAGAACTGATAGTTGCTTGTGGATTTAGTTGAGAAGGCTTGAGTGTTTGAAGATTAGTTAGTACCACTACCGAATTATTGTTTCCAACGATCTTGTTGTAGAAGCATTATACAGAGATCAGAAAATGAAACATCAGAATGAGTGGAAGCAATGTTGAGAGTTTCAACAAAGTGCTCGTAGGAAGATGGCAAACTCTTCAGGGTGATCACCACCATGTCTTCTTCCATTTTGCATCCAATGGCTTCCAACTGATCACAAATATCCTTGATTTTATTGAGATGCTCCTGTAGGGATACTTGATCATCCATCATGATCGAGGAGAGTATATTCTTCAAAAATAATGCACGGCTTTTATCCGAGGTTTCAACCCTTTCAGATGGCTCCAAATTTTTGCAGTTGTTTTACCGAAAGGAACCTACGAGAGTTGATCACGAGTGATGGAAAGTTTGATGAGCATGACAACTTCTCGATTTTGCTCATCAAATTTATCTTGCTATTTGTCTTCTTCCTTGGGATGTTTAGTCGCGCCTAACACAAATTTGTCAAGACACTTGTACTCAAAGATTTTCATCATACGTTGCTTCCAGTTATTATAGTTCTTGCCATTGAATTTATTGTAGGTCTTCCCATTGAATATTTTACTGCCTTCCATCAAAATGTTGTTCAAAAATGTCATTGCACGCTTTTCAAGGCATGAAAAACGAGAAGGCTAGATGGTTGAATGCAAAAATTTGAATGTGTTGAATACAGAGAGATACAAGCCCAGATTTTAATGAAATTTTGACTGACACAGAATTTGAGGCACAGAAAACGAGGCACCTTAAAAAGTCTGAAAGCAACCCAGTTGAGGTCTTGAAAAACCCACCAAGAATCTGAAATCAGATTTTGAATCCGGTAAAAAAACTAGATGACTGCAAAAAACCTCCAAAAAATGGCAGAGAATCAAGAAATCTTTGACTAAGCTCACGTGAGAGCACAAATAGACCTCAATGAAGGTCGAAACGAACAAGGAAGGGGTCGTTTTTAGTACAGATTGACCACAAAGAGTTGTAGAAGGAAGGAGTGGATGCCGAGTGCAGGAGACGAACTGCAAAAAAGCAGAAACTAAATGCAAAATGTGTTTGAGACGCAATGAATGTTGTCATTTTACAGAGAAAAACGGATGCGCGGGCTGAAAGACAGATTTTGCCGCAGGTTTGAAGAAAATGGTCCCCAAACATGAAGCATGACCCCAGAAAAATGAGCCAGCAACAGAGAAAAACCTTCGATGGAGGCCAGATGATGAGCCAGGGGTCGTATAAGTTTTTTTTTTTGAAGCAAAAAAAAAATGGTAAAAACTGTGCGTGAGTTGCAGGAAACAAGACGAACGTGGGTAGAGAGGAGTATTTCGCTAGAACATACCCACAAATTTCCCAAATAAAAACAAATTCTTTTTGAAAAATTTACTAAAAAAATTTAGAAACTAGAAATTTTTCAAAAGAAAATTAAAAATCTCGCTCTGATACCATATTAGACATGATTTGGTAAAATTTTGGATGATCTATTTACAAAGAACGAAATGTTCTTATAGAGTTTACAATCGAAAGGTTTCTAAAAGGAAACATACAAATAATAGAAAGAATCTATTATACAAGATATAGAAAGAATCTATTATACAAGATATTTACAATATCTAGAAGTGACCATTAAAATAGAAATAGAATAACTTGGGAGATATTATTTTAATGTGTGTCTGAATGTGCGTGTGTGTGTGTACGTGTATATGTTCACGATTCTAATGAAAATCATTACATTGAATTACTGAATTACAAAATGAAAATGTAGTTCATGAAACATGATTCAATGTTCAATGTTCATCAATCATCATAGGGATTATCAAAATAATCATCTATTGGATTTTCAGTGGCTGCAAGATCATCATCATCATTAGAACCCAAAGCGGTTCCACTAGCACTAGATGCACCATGTGGCATGTCATCATCATCATCATCATCATCATCCACAACAACCATATTGGTTGTAGCAAGATCCTCAATGGTTGCATCCAAGTTAGCAATCTCAGGTGCTACCTCCCAAAGCTTCCCTGCCCCCTCCTTTATCCAAATTTCTTATGTGACAGAAGGCGCAAATTGGTATGAATATACACCAAGTCTTCAGCTTTTTTTGCAGCCAATCAATTACGCTTCACTAAGTTGATAAAGGAGTATGTACTCCAATTCCGCTCAACGACAGAAGAGCTTGCAACCTGGAGAGAAAAACAACAAGATAAAATTCAAGAATGTTAAGTGTTAAATTATATATTACAAGTGGCCAAAGAAAAAATAACTTACTTGTGATAGGATCTTGATTGCAACAAGTTGGAGGTACATATACTCTTGATCATAGAGGTACCACCATGTAATAGCATCCATTGTCCATTGGTCATTAACAGCACAAGGGGAAAGGGTTTTACCTTAGACAAACAATCCAAATTCTCTCCTAACTTTTGACTCCACCTCTGGATCACTAAAGAGTCTACTAAATGCCCTCTTGTACCCATTAGCAACTTCAGAATCTCTATATGGCGGCACTCTACCTGGGATAGGAAGCACTTTTGAACTATAGTACTTGAGAGATAGAGCATATGCAAGGAGGTGCAATGGTGTGCTCATCTTGTTCCAACGATGTAGAACAATGGCTTCCACCCTTTTGTAAAAGGTGTCTTCAAGATCATTTTCTCTTCTTTGTATTACCACTTTTATTTTCTCCAACATTGAGTGCTTATTATTATAGACATCCCCAAGCATGGTTCATCTATATCAACAAAGTGAAGCATAAACATGATAGGTTCGGTGAATTTCAATACATAATCCACACAAACCCACCAATCATCATCCAAGATCAATGCCTTCACCTTTTGGGCCCTCTCTGAATTTGATAGCTTCCAGATACCCCGTTGGTTTCTAATAACCATTTGACCCAATGTCTCTTTTACCTTCTAATGCAAGAGCATCCTAGGATTCTTGGTAATCCTGTATCACACAAAAATATATTTTCTTTGGAGAGTACTTTGTGTGTTTTGATCTTAGGTGGTGAACTATTACTCGACCGATGTGTGTTGTTGCTCGGCTACTGTGTTGGCTGAGGGGCTCGGTCGCTGAAGAACTCGACAACCCTGGTGTTCGGCGGAACCTTTGCTCGGCATGTGTTGCTCGACATGTATAGTGACTCGGCAATGTTGATGGGAGCTCGGTCGTCACAATTGCTCGGCAATGCTTGTTGGTTTGTTGATGCTCGGTGGGTGGTTGTTGGCACTCGACAGTTTGGGCTAGCCGACTAGTGTTCTTGCGGATCTGGGAGGCTGACTTGATGCATTTAACTTGTGTAGCGTGGCATTAAATTTTGATCTCTCATTAGGGATTGTGGGGACCTAAATCTGGGTCATTGGTATCTCCTATGTTTGTTTTTGTGGCCGACCTATTGGTTGCCTCTTGTATTTTAGTAGTGTTATTTTCTTAGCTTAGGGTATTAGATTGTATGGGAAAGGAGGTCAGATCTAAGGATCTAAGTTGTATGTTTGGGCAGAAGGTAAATGGCATGATGCTTGCAGAAGATCTGTGCTAGATCTTGGATTTATATCTTTGTAATTGGATGTAACCGGGAAGGCCTTACAGCCCGACATGTTGCAATAAATTAAATGTTGTTTCATATCTCTATTATTGTTGTGTTTCGTTGTGTTGTTTTAGCCGCATAAAGGTTAAACTGTCCATTCTTGGATCCTCCATCCTTGACTGCGTCAAGTGGTATCAAAGCTTGAAGCTCCTGAGTGTGTGGACAGATCGCCGAAGGTGAGGCAGTTTGCACCGGGACCTTGGGTTGGAAAATTGTTGATTTGTTGCAAAGGGTTTGCAGAGCTCTTGAAGATGCCTCCGAGGAAGAACCGTGAGATTACAGAAGGAGAACCTTAGGAGGGAATAAGTCTTGAAGATTTCCAAGCTTTGAAGAAGCAAATGCAAGATCTGCAAGAGTCGCAAAGAAAAAATGTATCTAAAGAACACTGAGATAATGGTGAAGAGTCTGAAGAAGATCATTTCGAAGTTGTAGAAGATGTCAGAGATCCAGAGGAGGCTAGATTTCTGAGAGTTGTATCTAAAATTGGGAAAATACCTAAGATCGAAGTTTCTACATTTGCTGGAAGCCTTAGGCTAGAAGAGTTGATTGATTGGATTAATGAGATGGATGAATACTTTGAGTATGACGAAGTAGAAGATACTGGTAGAGTTCGGTTTGCAAAGACAAGGCTAAGAGGTCATGCAAATATATGGTGGAGAGAAGTTCAATTGGAAAGAAGTCGAAGAGGTAAAGACAAGATCATCAGATGGAACTGAAGGGTTGAAAAGTTGAAGAATAAATTCATTCCAGAGGATTATGAATTAGAGATGTTTAAGAAGATGTAAGGTTTGAGGCAAGCAAGCAAGTCGGTGCAAGAGTATACCGAGGAGTTTTACAGAATCCTGATTAGGACTAGTCATTCAGAAGCAGATAAAGAAAAGGTTGCTAGGTATATCTATGGCTTGAAACCTAGTATACAAGAAGAGTTACTATTCGGATGACCACAATAGGAGATGCTTATCATATGGCATTGAAGATCGAGGAGAAGTTGAACAAGAGGTTTGAGGGAAGACAGAAAAACAAAAACCGAGGTGGTAAGACTGGTGAAACAACTGCTGAGAGTAATATGGCAGAGAATCCTAAACAGACTGATGAAGGATCTAGCAGTGGTCAAACCACTAGGAACTACAATGGTGGACAAAGAAGAAGATGGAGAAATGAGTTCATGGGTACTTGTTTTCAGTGTGGTGAGAAGGGTCATAAGGCTTTTCAATGTCCTAAAAGAAGAGTTGCACTAACTACCGAGGAAGACATGGTGAATGTTCAGAGAAAGGTGAAGTTCTTATCACTAGGAGGTTGGCTGCATGTATTGATGAACCTGTGCAGAGAAGAAATTTGTTCAGAACCAGATGTAAGTGCAAGGACAAGGTATGTAATGTCTTAATTGATGGTGTCAGTTCTCGTAATTTTGTTTCAGAAGAGAGGGTTAGTAAGTTGAATTTGGAAAGGAGGAAACATCCTAATCCTTATCAGATTAGTTGGATACAAGATGTGTCTAAGGTTAGGATTGAGGAGCAATGCCTTGTTAATTTTAAGATTGGATCTTATTATGATGAGATATTGTGTGATGTGGTACCTATGGATGCTTGTCATCTATTGCTCTGTAGACCTTGGCAATATGACAGACATGTTATGTTTGATGGTCGTGCAAATACTTATTTGGTAAGGTAGGGTGGATCCGAGCATAAACTGATACCTTTGTAGGAAGCAAGGGTTAAGGGATGTGGAGTTATTAGATGTTGTTCGAGTGACAATGACAAACATGAGCAGAGAGTTGATGAACCTATTCCTATGGATGAAAGGAAGGAGAGTTTCAAAGGAAAAGAGAATGACATCTCTAAGGAACTTGCAGAGATTAAGGGGCAGATAGCATTTCTGATGAAGGTAGTGCAATAGATGATGACACTAGTGACATAGAGAGATGCAGATGATACCAAGTTGATTAGTAAGTCTGGTGAGGATGTGGTTCACCAAAATACAAATGGTATCAACAGTGCAGAGGGTAGTCAAAGTCAGTTGTTGTCAGTTGCAAACAAGATAACTGAGAAAAGTACAGGGCAGATGAACTTGTCGAATGGGACAGTGGACAAAGTGAAGACAACATGGAATGAAGGACAAGACGAGATATGGGTTAAGAACAGATATGACATACCTGTTCTGATTCCCTTAAGATGTTCATGATTTCCTTTATGGGAACATCTTCTTTTACCTGGGGTGTCTGATGCAGGAGCATCCTAGGATTCTTGGTAATCTTGTATCACACAAAAATATATTTGCTTTAGAGAGTACTTGGTGTGTTTTGATCTTAGGTGGTGAAGTGTTACTCGGTCGATGTGTGTTGTTGCTCAGTTGTTGTGTTGGCCGAGGGGCTTGGTCGCTGAAGAACTCGGCAACCCTAGTGCTCGGCAGAACCTTTGCTCGACATGTATTCTGGCTCGGCGATGTTGGAGGGAGCTCAGTCGTCACAGTTGCTCGGTCGACTGGTGTTCTTGCGGATCTGGGAAGCCGACTTGATGCATTTAATTTGTGTAGCGTGGCATTTATTTTTTATCTCTCATTGGGGATTGTGGGGACCTAAATCTGGGTCATTGGTATCTCCTATGTTTATTTTTGTGGCCGACCTATTGGTTGCCTCTTGTATTTAAGTAGTGTTATGTTCTTAGCTTAGGGTATCAGATTGTATGGGAAAGGACGTCATATCTGAGGATCTGAGTTGTATGTTTGGGCATAAGGTAAATGGCCTAATGCTTGCAGAAGATCTATGCTAGATCTTGGATTTATATCTTTGTAATTGGGCGTAACCGGGAAGGTCTTACAGCCTGGCATGTTGCAATAAATTGAATGTTGTTTCCTATCTCTATTATTGTTGTGTTTCGATGTGTTGTTTTAGCCGCATCAGGGTTGGACTGTCCATTCTTGGATCCTCCATCCTTGACTGCATCACCTTCACAAGTCGTCTCAAAACAATTGTGTGAGATGCAAATCGGGTCTCAGTAACCTAAGAACATGTTAATAGTAAGTTAATAACACATTTAAATTTTAAAATATGTAAATAACGCAAAAAAAAAAAAAAATTATTCAATTATGTAAAACATGACATAAATGAAACTAAATAAATCAAATTTTTAAATTTACCTTCAATAATTCCAATCTTGGAAAAGTTCTGAAAATTGCTTGTGACATATGGTGGTTTGTCACAAACATCTAGATCTCCTTGGCCTCCTGGTATATTTCTTTCACCCACTCTATTTGGGTGTTAGTTGCTTGCATCACCAAATTCAGTGAGTGTACGGTGTACGGTATACAAAAGATGTGCTCATATCTAGCCTCTACCAAAGCACTTGCAACCCTGCAAACTTTTGCATTGTCCATAATTACGTGGACAATATTGTCATGACCCACCATCTCTATGGAGTCAATGAGAATCTTGTAAATGAACTCTAAATCTTTCACTTCCCCTTCACAGTCAACCGCCCTCAAAAACATTGCCTCCTTGGGGGACAATGCAATTACATTGATCAATAGACAATTTTTGCAATCTTTCCATCCATCTAAAATAATAGATACACCTGTTTGAACTCAAGAATCTCTCTTTTTGGAATAAGGTGGTATGCACCTTTTCATACCCAAGACCTGTGAAACCAGGAGGCGCATTATTTATTGCTATCACCATGTCCTTCCTATATGGTGATCTCACCAAGTTGAATGGAAGACCATTCGCAAAGAGGCAACGTGCAATTTTTTCATCAACAATATCTCTTGCCTCGTTTTTAAATGTCCTCTCTAATGGACCTCTCTTGCAGGTGAAGAGTTGTACTTGTGGTTCTTCATCTTCATCATTCGTAGAAGGCAGAGACAAGAAGGGATGTTTGGTTGTAACTGGTTGAGAGGGTAATGTTATTGGTTTATTTTTCTCGAAACTATAACCACTTTGTTTTCCTTTTGCAATCAATTTATTAGCATCTTCTTGTTCTTTTATAAATGTTGTTATTTGTCCAGCAAAAAACCCCTTCTTATCTAGGCCCTCACACATATTAATCCCTTTGCCCCCAGGGCCATAAAATGAAGTTTCACTCGGTAATAGGAGCTATTATATTGTGTATTGCAAACATTACATTTCCAAACAAACCCCCCACCTCTAGGAAATTGTGAAATTCTTGTGGTATGTCTCCATAAAGGAGACCCTTTATCAATTTTGAATTTTTGACTTCCCTCCCCACCCACTCAGCTTTGACTACTACTAGCCATTGTTGTAATCTATAAAAAAAAATGAAAAAAAAAATACTTCAAAAACTTGAAAAAATCCATCAAAAGACTAAAGAATAGGGTTTAAATGCATACCTTAAACACTTAAATCTGTTTTGTGGAAGCTATTTGGTACTCCACAATCGATTTCCTTCTAATACAATCACCTCACTTCAAACTGTCAAGATGGAGAGAAATTATTGTGAGAACAAAATGAGAGGTAAAAATGAAATGAAAGTGTGTTTGAAGGCCTCATATTAGGGCGAATAAGGGTTAGGAACAAAAAACAAGAAAAAAGTGGTTTTTAATGGCTTTGGGCCCACTTTTCTAATTCTAAGTCGTGGGTTCGCCCGGGTTCACACTGGGTGCACCCGGGTTCGTGTTGGGTGCGCACAGGGTGCACGCCCAGCACTGTGGGTTCACCCGGGTTCGCACTTTTCTAACTCTAGGTCGTGGGTTCGCCCGGGTTCACACTAGGTGCAACCGGGTTCGTGTTGGGTGTGCACACGGTGCACACCCAGCACTGTGGGTTTGCTCGGGTTCGCAGGTGTTTGCTCGGGTTCGCACACCTACGAACCCGGGTGAACCCACAGTGTTGGGAGTGCACCTGTGTGCACCCAGCACGAACTCATACCAGGTGTGTACCCAAACCCGGTTCGGGCCTTCAGGGTGTGTGCGAACCCAAGCGAACCCACAGTGTTGGGCGTGCACCCTATGCGCACCCAACACTAACCCGTACCAGGTGCGTACCTGAACCCGGTTCAGGCCTCCAGGGTGTGAACCCGGTAATGTAGACTCTCCAATGTGTTGTATTCCGAGGCCAAATCACTTGAGGTTTGGGTGGTTATTTCTACACTTTGGAGGTGCCCAAGTCAGATTTCCTTGTTAATACAATTTGTTGGGCGGAGATAGCAACTTTAAGCTGTTGCAAATTCATTTATGAAACACCTAGTTGGCTACTACCTCCATTTTCAGACATACAGTTGGTTGTTTCAGAGCTTCTTTTAGAAAACTATCAAGGGGCATTTTTTGGGTATGTTATAATTTTATGTAAAACACTTTTCTGAACTAGGTTAAACTCATATACATCAAATCTTGTAATGTCAGACCTGCAACAAAATTCGGAAATTACTGCTGAAAGTGATAGTTTGATGTTTGCACTTATTCCTGACATTTCTAGCCGATAAGATTTCCTACTTTTCATGAGTTGTTTTTAATATATTCCATGCAAACACATCATAAAGCAGAAAACACAAAAAAGAAAGAAAGAAAAGAAAAATGTAAATTTGAAGATTATAATCTTCCAGATTAGGGTGGGACAATACAGTGAGAAACTGTTAAAAGTACTCGATTATAAACTGGTTCAACTTGCTTTTTTACCAGGATGACACTTTACCAGATTTCAAAAGCTTTTGTCATTGCAGTTGCAGAAGTATCAAAGAACTTTTTCACTATGTATTTGCTGGTCCTACACATATCAGTCAGATTAAATATGTAGAAACAATTAGAGGAAAGGTCTGCTCTTGTTCTTGGGTATTTTCGACTGACTATTTGACTTAAATTATTTCTTCTCGGGTTTAGAAATGAACTTCGCTGATGATTCTTGTCATCATTTATGGTAATCCTTTCAGACTTCATTCTTGGTTGATTGCTCTAGGGAGTTGATGTTGTCATTGTATTGGTGCCAGTCACAGAGCAGGGTGAGTCAAGAAAGATGCAATAGCAAGTTGAAGGTGTCTTTGGTAACCTAATGAAAGGCAGTAAGCTTGTAAGTGTATAAAGGGGATTGCAGCAAGAGAAAGTAAGGGCTATGTAAGTGTATAGAGGGGATTGCAGAAAGAGAAAGTAAGGCTTTACTCTTTTAGAGTTTCAACACAATGGATTTCTCCAAGTTAATCCATGTACTCTGAACTCTCCTTGTTTCAATTATGCATATTACAGTCTACCGTAACAACAGCACTAAAGCAACTGATCCTTAACACAAATGTAAAAGTTTTAATGAAGTAAAGAAAATTAATAAATAGAAACAGCACATATTAAGATTCCTGTTGATGAATCAACTGCGGAATATCTATGCAAATTACAGTATACATCCTAAAGCTATAAAGGATTGCTTTAATGCCAAAATAATAATGATCTTCGGGCTCAAAAATGAGTGCATGTACCTTATGGCAAAATGTATATAACTGCTGAAGAATAAACTAAAGGGCTAAGAAATGTGTCAAAATGAGCATTTACCATTATCATATTCATTTCAATTTTCATATTATGATATCGTAATCCTAATCCAAGAAAAGAATTAGCAAGCTAAATCTTATCCTACGACTTCCTCAATAAAAGTTGCTGCCTTCAATGGTTAAACATTTAAGAAAGTGCCTCTTCATTACATCCATCATAAATTAAATTACATTAAGCATTTGCGTACACTGTTTTGTGAACATCTGCACTGCATCATTGGTTAAATGCTACATTTTTTGTTTTCATGTGAAACCAGAAATTGTGACACAAAAAGAAGATTTAGGTATCTAGTGCAGATGGTTCTAGTCTTCTAAACATATTGCCATCTATTACATGTCAAGCAATATCAGAAGGAAAAATGAGACACAAGGATTACTATGCAAATGGCAAGTGAATACATCTCAATATAAGTTGAATTTGTAAGATGACCTGGAATTAGGTTCTTGGAAGTTAGGAGCCTAGTACTGGGCTATTCTAGGATTATAACACTAGAACAACTTGCAGTAGTATCAGTACGGGTTGAAGTTCGACGTAAGTCGTGTTTGCGTAAGTATGGCTTCTGATCAATCATGACAGTTGATACAGACTCTTTTTTCCCGTTTACTATTGTTTTAGGACAATCTTGCTTCAATAGTTTATCACTGCACATTTCCTGTTTTGGCACTTTATTCTGATAGCTGGGTGCACGTGAAACCAATGGCTGATCAGAGGAAAAATCTCTCTCATCTTTTATTTTTTCTTGAGCATTTTGAAAGCTAAGTTTACAATCTTCTATCTTTGGAGCTTGGTACTCCATTCTCTTGGCACTTACTTTTCTTCTACCTGACAATCGAAAATTCTTCTGAATATGTACCTCTATATTTTGCTTGTTCAGCAATTCAAAAACACAGATGTCTTGAAGGTTCAAATTATAATGTTCAGCAAAATCACGCCATCCCCTTAAAGAATGTGGGGTTGTATTCTCTCCTAGGGATATTACCTGCCACTCCACTTTATCAGGACCCAACAGAGTTATTTCAGCCTTGCTCTTTGGTAACCAATTCCGCATAAAATCTACTGGAACATTCTGAAATACAAGTGCAGAAGAAAATAATTGTTAGAATCTGCAGGAACATAATTTTCAATAATAGAAACTTGAAAGCATTCATTTAATGGAACTGAACAATATAGTCTACACTTTGTTCAAGCACTATTCATTAGATATTTTTTGCTACCACATAACGTAACATGTGATGACACAAAAATGGAGGAAGAGAGAATGTGAAGAATATATTAGTTATTTGTGTGTTCTCAAAAGCTTAAGGAAAAAGAAAAGGTCTTAGATTTCATTTTCAATTGTTGTAAGCCATAAAACTCTCAGATCTGCATAGCAACAATACAAACTGAATGCTTCCGATTCTCCTCTTCCATTCATGTCACACATTATCAATCCTCCATCATGCAAAGTGTTGACCATAGCTGCCAAGATCCTCAAGTTTTCCAGTGACGGCAGATTTAGGGGTAATCCCCGATATCCCCAGAACATCATGGCATTCCAGATTTCATATTAAAAAAGAAGGGAATATCCTATAAACTTTCACAGAAGAGGTTACGAGGGTGAGAGGAGGGGGTAAATCCAATCCCCATCTTCCTGTCCCTAAAACATTTCAGAAGTCTAGGACCTAAGCGTAGGCCCCAGGGGCACATCCCTGAAGAAAAGGAATACTGAATTTGTTTTTTATATTGTTCTATGTGCTGGGTCCTAGGGGACCCCTACCATCTCTGAAATGTTTCAGGGGCAACATTACATGTCATAGCCTTTCCTTGGAGAGGGGGATGTCCCAACTTGTCCACCCATCCCCAAAAGAAATATATGAAACGAGGTCTAGTAATCTGAATTAAGATGGTAGTTTAAGAGACACCACCCTAATTGAGAAACCAAATGTATCATAAGCAACAACCAAACAAAACAAAATTGACAAATATTGAATAGCTGAATAAACACAGAATTTTATTCCTCCAAAGGAACATACACAAAATGGGCAAACTTTATGGCAGAGATGTATGCCTTCACTCTACTTAAATGCTTCAAATTTAGCTACTGTACAGAATTCAATACAAAGATATAAATTTACTAAAAACAGTAAGATCGGTTAGAAACATTCCAAATTGCAGATCAGTTGATTTTGTCAGTATTACAATTATTTTTGTGAGCCTCCAGCATTGCCGTACAGTCCAGACAGTCTCCCACAACCTAGTATAGCTGAGCATCAAGTTACAGCAGGAGTGGATGCTTTAAAAATCAGAACTGTGGCTTCTTGTAGCAGATCGGTGACAGCAGGGGTTTCCAGATCAGAAAATTGCCATTTCCAACATATCCAATTTGCTGCAGAATTTTTCTTGCCAGCCCGTACAAGTTTGTACGGGTATGTAGCTGTTTTTTTGAGCAATTAAGTGAATCAAAACTGCTAGTTAGCCGTTGACTTATAGTAATTGATATTACTTTCAGTATTAGTTTCCATTTTTCATGTGTTGCATTTATTATATCCCAAAAAGACAAAAAAAACACAAAAAATCACAAAATTTGCAAAAAACCAAAAAATAGACATCTCTTCAAATGCCAGTCAAAGTCAAAAAAACAAATCAGTTTGGCCTCGGAATCCTGTTCAGGATCCTTCATCAAAAGTTGAAATGCACAGTTGAATAAACACAAACTTATTAGAAAATTGAAAATGTTTGTTGGATTTATTGATTATGGTAACCCCACTTGTCAATGTCATAGTTCTTGTCCTAAAAAATAAACACAACTTATTAGAAAATTGAAAATGATTGTTGCAGTTATTGATTATGGTCCCAATTTGTCAAGGTCATAGTTCTTGTCCAAAACTACCATTATTGTCTAAAACTGTCCCTGAGACAACCCAGGATGTTCTTTGGATCATTTATCCCTCCTTAAGAAGTACGAGGCCACATTGCTTCTATTTTCTGCCCTAGATGAGGGAACTTATGCTGAATTTGGTTCCTCATCAACCATTTCCCTAGTGCACCAACTACACTGCCTTCACCACCTGATAGAGTGGAATCTGTTGATTTTTCATCTCTTTGACAAATTAGAGTCATGTAGTTTCCACAGTCCATCATGTTAGATTCTAGCACTCAGGATTAAACTGTGTGTCATTTTTCATCATCAACGTTTCGGATCATAATACATGATCCATCATCAGGATGAAGCAATAGCTAGAGAGAAAAAAAGATGGAATAGCTGCAGACTCAAGAATTTAAATAGAAGCAGGAGGAGGAAGCTAGGTCTAGTGGAAGAGAGGAGGCAAAGGACACAGGACTAAACAATACAAAAATACCAAACTAAAGACAAGAACATCAAGAAGAAAGAAAGAACGAACTAAGCCCCAAGAAATTAAAAGAAAGGGAAAGAACACAAAAAAAACCAAACCTAACACAAAGATTAAAAAATACCTTAGAAAAAAACAAAGCTAGGAAAGAAATAAAACAAGATGTGTGTGTGTGTGTGTGTGTGTGTGAACATATATATTTATATATATATTCCTATATATGTATATAAGTGTGAGCGCCAACATATCTGAAAACAAACCTATATATAAATAAGAATATAGAAATAAATACGTGAAAATAAGATTAATATATGAAGAAAAGGGTTTTTATATATGCTCAATCAGAACTGCAGTGATAGTGTCAAGTTTCAATTCTATGCTCAGCAACTATTCAACATCTTATGTGTCCAACAAAGGTGGAATATGTACTCCAAAATCAAACAATTTTGCATTGAACACTAACATGATAGACTGGTATGTTGAGCTCAAACGCATTATCACCCATTTGCTTGACAATGATGTATGGCCCATACCACAAAGGTCCGAGCTTCTTGTTTGGGTCTTGAAGCTTCTATTTCTTAAGTTGCAGCCAAACTTTTTTTCCCTCTTAAAAAAGACAAGGAATGTAATGATTATCATGTCATTCCTTATATTTCACACCAGTTCATTGAAAGACCTCATGAACCTGTTGTTAATTAATGTGTCTGATCTATTCAACAAATTTGGCTGCATCCATTTTATTTTCTCTGTGGGATGATAATTCTACCAAGTTTCCACCACAACAGCCGGTGCTACATGAATGGGTGCAAATAGTTTGAAACCAAGGCAAACTTGAAATGTGTTGTTCCCCAATGATCAATGGAAAACTTTATTGTAGCCAATGTAAGAACCTCGTTGGTTCTAACTCTGACAAATACTGAATTGCTTTACTTTTCAGATGTTTGACATTTTGTCAAACACTTTGCAAGCAAGCTCTATCTTGCTGTCTTTTATTTTCAGATTGTTTTTGCTTCCTTGGAATGGTTTCAAATGAAGTTTAAATTCTTGCAAATGATTACTAAGATATCTACGCAAAGAACTAAAATGCAAATGCAATACTTTCTGTCTTTTTGAATGCAAAATATGATCATTGTAATAGCAATGTTGGTCCTTACGCACAAAATGCTGGCAGGCTTTTTCCTATGGAATGTTTGGAGAGAATAATAATAGTAGAATGTGTGAAAAAACGGGTAAACTTCCTAAGAGCCTCATCACTACTATGTGGAATCAAATCTGAATAACAGCACTTAATTACACCCAAAATACAACCACCAAGTTCAAATTGAAAAACATGATGGACCTACAAAGGATCCCAAATTGGAACATACTCATTTACTATTTCTTCCACAGATTGACCATAGAAACTGCAAGCAAATGGGCTTGGCCAAAAAGCTGGCTGGCACAAACTAAATTGTGTGGCAGGGAAATGAAACCCAGGACTGGAAGCAAGGGAGGAAGCATCTGCCCAAATAAAGGCCAGCATTAGAGTTCTTGTAAGTGGTATATTGGCCATCATACCAGCAATACGACAGAAAACCTCTATATTCAAATTGCCCTCTCAAAGGGTATCACTTACTATAGTGTGGAAGGAGATTCAACACTAATCCTCAGCATAATCAAAAACCGTGATCATCAACCAACACATCAAAATTCCACTCCAAACCCTCAAAAAAAAGTAATGTGAGAATACATTGTAAAATCTATGAGAAAATATGGGACAGAGTCTAGTAGAAGCTGAATAATATTACGAAGATATAATGCAGTGCTACTACGTATTTTTCAATCAAATACATTACATATTTATAAGAGTATTATATCCTAAATTATAGGAGAACGAGTATAACCTTCTCTAACCACTCCTTTACTTAGACAAGTTGTTCTAACAACTTGTAATACAATCATGTATAACCCAATACTTTCTGTAATGTGCCCATTTTTTGTGAGCATCATAGTTTGTGGGATTAGTCTTTTATTTAACCCTCAGGCTAATCAGATGGATAGAGGGTCTTTGTTGGCAGTGACAGAGGCTATTTTCCCACTCCGGAGTTCTGGGATGTTCAAGATTGCTCTTCGTTTGAGCCGGATTGGCAAACTTACTATTTATAGTAAGTGTCTATTTTGGGAAAGTCAAGATTACTAAGTGTTCCATTCATTCTCATGAGAGATGGGTTCATGTGAACCACTACTCATGAATTATGGGTCAATGAGTTTGACTCAAAAACTACACAGTTGAATCCTGATAGCAATATCACAAAGTCAAGATTACATATTATAGCAGGGCACCTAAACAAGGTATGATTGCAGTGTCGATCCCTTGCACCATTGGGTTGATCAGATATTCAGGTACTTACTATTTATAGTAAGTCATATTCACAAAGTTGCTATTTTTAGTAAGGCACCTTGACATGTGATGATTTTAGTGTTGATCCCTGATTTCAGTTGGCATGGAGAAATAAGGTATAATGCGCAAGTTATATCATTTAATTATTATTAAAGGTGACTTTAATGATCATTCTTCTTAAAATGCATAATATAAAGTTATAAAGTCACTTTATGTGCAACGGTGCCATGACCCTCAATTAAGTGACTTAAAAGTGCATTAATTGATTATAATTTATGGGGCCAATTATTAAAGTAATTTGTAAAGTCAATGTGAGGACATGTTATATCATTTAAATTATATTAAAAAGCATTTATTGACTTTGACTTTGGGCGCCCATATTGGAGAATTATTATAAAGTTATTATGCAACCCTAAAATGGATTTGAAATGGAATTTAAAAAGAAGCACAAAGGAATCAACCTACTTGGAGAAGTTATAAAAGGGTCCAAAAAGAAAATATAATTCATTCTTGATGATATTTGACTTATGTTTTTTGGATTTCTTACTTGGAGAAGGAACCAGCTAGGGTTTCAGCCATATTTGATCATTGGGAACGACAACTCTCATTGATTCCAGCTATCAGAGGTTGTGGAAAATCAGCTGAAGATTGCTTTAAGGGTTGGCTACATACAGTGGTCATATTTTTGCATATTGGTGAAGAAATACGAAGATTATTCAAGGGTTTCAAGATTATATGTTTGCAGATTTCAAGATTGTTGAAGATTAAGAGTTAATCACTTGCAAATCAAAATTTATGTTGGCCGCTACATTGGGGTTTACAGTAAAACGCTACGGTACTTTGGCAATTTGGTGAAATTTACACAAGGGTTTCACACTTGATTAAAGGGTTTCATCCATTGTGAGCACTCAACAAAGTCAAGGCATTTTGCATACATTTTGAGTGGACAAATCATTTATAGTTGCAGATCGATTACATTTCCAGATTTATATGTTGCTGGTAATTTCCAGAATTTAACCAGCTGGCTATCTCGGGTATGCCTTCTGAATGTTTGAGCATTGTATATATTTTATAAGTGAATAAGAATCATTTGCAGCTCTCTTGCATTTCCAATCTATTTTAGTTTATTATAATACTTGTATTATCTTTCTTGCCTAGCATCATATGGTGAAAACTCAAAGAAATTCATATATTATCAAAACTTCAAAACAAGTTTGTCCTTTGTATAGCAAATTAGTGGTTTGGCAGAGTTAGAACTCGCAGGGGTTCTTACAGTGGTATCAAAGCGGTTTCTTGCCATCCTGTGAGGGAAGCCTCTTACATTCAAGACAGAGAGTTTGTGTGAATCGTGGGTAAACAAAGTTTATACAAGATCTTATGCCAAAGCTCATGCATGCCATATAGGATTATAATAATGCCTTTCAGGATTATAATAAAAATATATCTGGGCTTCTACAACATCCGGGAATCTTGGATCCTTTGTTTGCAAAGAAAAAAGAGGAAGACACTTATTCAAATAACAATAAAGGTTTTGATTTTTATGACAGTGGTCCCTTGCTTGAGCATAATGATGGTGTTGATGTCAGGGCAAGTGCGGAGGATGTTGTGAGTGTCACCTTGAATGTTGACATGCAAGATGGGAATATCAAAAATGAAGATTTCCTGGAAAAAACAAGCTATAACAATTCTGATTTTCATGACAGCAGTGAGTTGTGTTTGCATCAGCCTAAAACATCAGAGAGTTCACATGTGGATGATGTTGGTTCTCAAGATTCGGGTACTAATGATGTAAATTATGATGCAGACTCATTCTACAGTGAGTCTGATTTTTCATATCAGACCTTAGAAAATGAATCAAAGAATTCATTGGTAGGTAATAGGTCCCAGGATCATGACTTGCAGGGACATGGGAAGTAGGAATGTGTGAGGAGACTGCTGTAGCAGCAACTTCCACTTTATCAGATGAGCCATTTGTTGAGGTGCTTAGCAGCAGTACCTCAGTTGTTGATGTGTGCGGAGATGATAGCACACATGATGGTACTTGTCATGAGGTGAGCGATGTTGATACAGCTTCATATCACAATGCAGATTGTGAGTCAGAGAGCTTGTATGTGAGTCATGAATTGCAGAGACATCATTTGATTGGGTAATTGAAGGTGAGTGACAGTCGTATTGCCATAGCCACTGAGCATTTTGATGCTACTCGTCAGATGTTAGCCATATTTGGTTGGGGTGCCCCTATGTCAAATGAGCATGGTGATAGTGGCCTTTCCCTTGCAAAGCTCCATTCACTTCGAGAAGTTGTCAAGATATTGAAACATAATTACTTACAATCATTAGCTAACAAAGACTACCTTCTCGAGTGGGGTTGCACTTGTTACGATGCGTTAATGGCAAAGGAAGAGGAGGTAGATGAGCTCACTCATGAGCTTGAGGCGACTACAGAGTTATTGGAGAGCACCCAGCTGGCTCTTCAAAAGTTGCAGTCATGGTTAGATTAGGTTACCGTGGAGTTGAGCCGAGCACAGTCTTCCCTAGCTACAAATACAATTCAGCTTCCTATAGTGGTAGTTGGTGATGATTTGATATTCATGGCTTGTAGTGAGGATGTGGCTACATTCATCGATGATTCTGGTGCAGTAGATTCAGATGGGATGAGTACTATGGTTGAGAGCAGCAGAGAACAACTTGTTGTATCAGGTTCTCCTGAGGTCAGTACTTTGTCAGATGATGCGAGACAGATTATTGATAGCTCTTGTGTGGCAGTGGTGGATTCTCCAGAGAGTTGTGTGTTAGTAGTCGGCACTACTCAATCATCTTCACTAGGGACTTGCACAGTGTCATGTGGTTGGGGCTATGGCACTCATGTTGATTTGTTTCCCTCTCCTGGAAGCAAACTTCGTCTTGTACATTTGATGGTGGTAGATAGTTGGTGGTGTCACAGAAATAGCATAATCAGTTGAAGGTTGCAGGGGAACAGGTTGATTTTGCCTCATATCGTTTCTACTGCACAAATTGGCTTATTGAGTACCTGCTTGAGAGTCCGGAGTTTCAGGTGGGACCCTTTAGAGTCACCGAGGCTACTCTCATCCGAGGTTCTCGCGGCATTCAACGTTTAGTGGGAGCAATTGTAGAAACTTTGACTACAATGCTTCCTCACAGAGATTTTGTGGTTGGATTTGCAGAGAGGGTTACCAGAGACCCTGCCCAATCAGTTGTTTAGGGTCAGAGATTGGAGCCATCTTCTGATTCTCAAGTTGTTAGTGATGAGCCATTGACCGAGATCAGAGGCTTTTATCGTGACTACATAGGGAGGAGTACTCATCACAAATTCTCAGATCCACACAAGGAGGCTTTGATGATGCGTCAGTGTGGATTGGTTCTGAGGTTATACCATCTTTTGTGGGATAGGTATTTGCCATCTGTAATAGATGGGATCAGTTACTGCAAGTTGGATTACTTGCAAAGTCAGCACATCCATAGGAGCCTCGCAGAGGATGCAGATAGTAGTAGCGTTATAGACACCTTCAGATGTTCTTATCTCCACAGTACGGATGGATGTGAGTTTCATTTATACTGGGATCCTAGTAGTGACAGGGTTAGTACTGCAGGTTGGATGGGTCCCATAGGATTGCTTCACCACTTCTGGTATGGTGAATTTGGATCAATGTTGAGTAGGAGAACTCTGGGAGTGTTCTTCTTGGCAGGCTTCTATTTTGGATTTGGGATCTAGGTATATGTGGTTGTACACTCTTCAGTGTGCGGTGGGATCCTTTATGTGCATCAGGATTCCGGTTTGAGTTCACTAGGGAGTATTGTAGTGTGTACGTGATGTGGGTTACTGGCAGTTTCACCTTTGAAACTCATGTAAATGATTTGTTTCAGATGCACAGTTTCAATGTGCAGAGATTGGGCAGTTGGGTTGTTGTTCATTTCTATGCAGTTGTGGTTGTGTTGGTCCTGCAGTTGTGTTTTAGTGTGGGACGTTTCTTAGTCTTCCTTTGGACTTCCAGTGCAACAGAGTTTCTTTGCAGTTGTGATTGCTTGGGGACAAGCAATCTTAGGGAGGGTGGACTGTAAATGTCCCCATTTTGCATGAGCATCATAGTTTGTGGCATTAGTCTATTATTTAACCCTCGTAGGCTAATCAAATGGATAGAGAGTCTTTGTTGGCAGTGTTAGAAGCTATTTTCCCACTCCAGAGGTCTGGGATGTTCAGGAATGCTCTTCGTTTGGATCAGATTGCCACACTTACTATTTATAGTAAGTGTCTATTTCGAAAAAGTCAAGATTACTTATTATAAAAGGGCACCTAAACTGGGTATGATTGCAGTGTCAACCCTTTGCACCATTGGGTTGATCAAATATTCATGTACTTACTATTTATAGTAAGTCATATTTGCAGAGTTGCTATTTTTAGTAAGGCACCTTGACATGTGATGATTTTAGTGTTGATCCGTGATTTCAGTTGGCATGGAGAAATAAGGTATAATGTGCAAGTTATATCATTTAATTATTATTAAAGGTGACTTTAATAATAATTATTCTTAAAAGGCATAATATAAAGTTATAAAGTCACTTTATGTGCAATGGGACCATGACCCTCAATTGACTTAAAAGTGTATTAATTGATTATAATTTATGGGGCCAATTATTAAAGTAATTTATAAAGTCAATGTGAGGACATGTTTTATCATTTAAATGATATTAAAAAGCATTTATTTTGACTTTGGGTGTCCATATTGGAGAATTATTATAAAGTTATTATGCAACCCTAAAATGGATTTGAAATGGAATTTTTTTTAAAAGCACAAAGGGATGAACCTACTTGGAGAAGTTATAAAAGGATCCAAAAAGCAAATATAATTCATTCTTGATGATATTTGACTTATGTTTTTTGGAGTTCTTGCTTGGAGAAGGAACCAGCTAGGGTTTCAGCCATATTTGATCATTGGGAACGAAAACTCTCATTGATTCTAGCTATCAGAGGTTGTGGAAAATCAACTGAGGATTGCTTTAAGGGTTGGCTACATACAGTGGTCATATTTGTGCATAGTGGTGAAGAAATACAAAGATTATTCAATGGTTTCAAGATTATATGTTTGCAGATTTGAAGATTGTTGAAGATTAAGAGTGTTGTCCTCAATTTTGTATTAGAAAAATTGGAGCAACCCTGTGGAAAATTTTGTAGGATAAACTCTCTAAGGCGTTTTCTTAGTTGTTTCGATTGATTTTGGTTTTGTTTTCGCCCTAGGATTGTGGCATTTTCAACTCCGCTCGTTTCGAGCTATCATAGGCCTCAATCGGAGTTATATTTCAAGAGTTATTGAAGAATTAAGTACACTGCAGGTGGGCTTTTTAAGCCTAACTGCATGTCTTCATTTCTTGATTGAAAATCTTGTAAAGTGGGTTTTTTGTTGGTGACTACATGTCGTCAAGGGTGTCATTTACTTGCAGATTGGAATTAAAACTCCACCGAACATATTTATAAGGAAATATGTGAACTCTTATTAAAGATTTAATATGTTACTGGGCTTTTTAAGTCACATTATGAGTTTTCTCTTTATAAAGTTTAAATGCTTGTAAATATAATTTAAAATCCCGTCGTTAACTTCAAAGAGGCAAGGTGGTGATTTTGGAAGCCATTACATATTTTGAAAACTTGTAATGATGTTTAAACATGTCTTTCATCTTCCAAAGCCCGTCAACGGAATAAAGTGGCGTTAGAAAGCTCTTGCATATGTTAAATGCTAATACATGTAAAGGCTTTATAAAAGCCCATTTTTATCCTAGCATATGTAATGCTTTACAAACAGCCCGTCATAACCTCAAGGTGGCGTTTTTAAAGGCTATTGCATATGGCGAAGACATCATGTTTTACATGCAATCTCATAATAAAAGCCCGTTATGTAATGTACCCACGGCACCCGTGATCCAATTTCTTCAGCAAACAGACGAAGATTGAAGGTCGTACGATGTGGCTAGTCCTTACAGTTAGACCTGCCAGCCCCTACGATGGAACCTGGCAGTGCCTACGGTGGTCTGGCAGTCCCTACGGTGGAACCTGGCAGTGCCTACGGTGGTTTGGCAGTCCCTATGGTGGAGGGTGGTCTGGCAGTCCCTATGGTGGAACCTGGCAGTGCCTACGGTGGTCTGGCAGTCCCTACGGTGGAACCTGGCAGTGCCTACGGTGGTCTAGCAGTCCCTACGGTGGAACCTGGCAGTGCCTACGGTGGTCTGGCAATCCCTACAGTGGAACCTGGTAGTGCCTACAGTGGTCTGGAAGTCCGTACGTGCTATGTTTGCCCTCGGGTTTGCTTCTTTGTTGCAACGCAATTGCTTAGCAATTCTCCAGATGTTAACAGATGCATAGA
Source organism: Thuja plicata (assembly GCA_018584345.1). Taxonomy (NCBI): domain Eukaryota; kingdom Viridiplantae; phylum Streptophyta; class Pinopsida; order Cupressales; family Cupressaceae; genus Thuja; species Thuja plicata. The sequence goes on from MU225539.1 coordinate 312,418, forward strand.
ACAATGAAGTACCAGAAATGGAACAATTGCCAGGAGGTTATATTATGAATAATGAAGTACTTCGGATTTAACAGATCCGATACAAGCAGAACAGAGCAGAGTAGGGTGAGGGTTGAATCCCAACAAACTGCAACAGGCCAAATAGGGAAGGTCTTTTACTTTCGAAGTGGCACTCCAACTGGAATTCGCAATAATAATAAAATATCAAAACTCAACCTCAGAAATGCATCCTACAGGCCGGTCATAAATACCCGTCAGACAAACTCCCAAGTTGTACAAATAAAGCCGACACGACACACTAACACCTACGCTAAAATAAAAGATGGGTCCGGGATAAGCTAAATCGACTGGAACCCAAATACAAGTTTATTTTATTTATTTAATAACGGGGACATTACA
>MU225539.1:312916-333398 GCA_018584345.1 Thuja plicata
TCACTCCCTCAGTTATGCAATCAATTGGGAGATTCCGTTCCCAATGACAAGCTGAAAATCTGCAGACCCAATGGCTCCACAAATGCTCATAGAGAGAATAGCAATAGCAATAATAACTTGGATGTCCCCAAAATGAGAGACCATGAGGTCTATTTATTCTTTTCCATTGGCTTCCACTAGAAGTCACTGAAAACTTCTAGAATCATCCCAAATGTTCTATTAAAATATTTGCACTTTATGAAATATTACTTTTTAAAAAAAAGTGCAACTCAACAACAAATTATAACAAATGGCCCCGATAAAATAATATAACAATAAAACATAATAAAGAGCCATTCCCCCAACCACATATAAAGCCATCTAATCTCCAGATAGTCGCCAAAAATGGCTCCCTCCGCAACAACATTAGCCTACGAGAGCCCGTAATAGGCTAATCCTCGGAAAAAGTCCATGTCACTAAGAAGGGGACATGACATGGAAGCAAACAGCCTAAAGTTGATGATTGGAAGACAACTGATCCTAAGCCTAATGAACTCATTCAACAAGTCGGGACCAACAAGACCTTCTCTACGATCCATAGAGAACCTCTCTTATTGGAGCCAATTAGAAATTTAAACAATCATAACCTTATAAATATTAAAATTTAACATCCTCGTGAACCTAAAGCTAAGACCCATAAACAATCAAAATGATATATCATCAATGAAATATCACTAGATAAAATAATTGAGAGTTTTATTTAAATCTGAAATAAACTTAGCAATTTGATCATATAATAGTATTGAAAACCTCCAGAAATACTCCCTCACAGATTGCTATCAAATTCATAAATTTATATTGCTTAATCATTGCAAGATGTCTCAAAAACTGATCAAATTTTGCAAAAATGAATCACACCTTTTATCAAATATTGGAGCTATTTATTTTTTCATGAAATCCGCAGCCAATAGTCTGGAAAATATCAAAAAGTCTACAGAAAAAATTCTGAGAATTAAGTCTGGAAAAACTCCTTCAAACTATGCAACAATTATCAGCCAAAATGAAAACATGTATCAAACATGGCAATTTCTGCATCAATCAAAATATATCTTTCCAACACTATAGTAGCTGTTCTGGAGTACTGATTTGCATTAGAATATTCTGCAATAACAGCAATAACAAAGGCAACAATAATTTCAAACAAATTAGACTTAAACACTAAAAAACTTGAATGCTCCTCTATGAATCTGATAATTTTAGCACTAGCTCATAGAAAAACTTTTTCAATTGATTTGGATGGATACGATGGATAAAAAATGATGATATACAGTAAACAAAATAAAAATAACACACCAACAAATCTGAAACAAACTTTAATCTATTTCAAACCAAACCTACAAAACACACAAACTAGAAACTAGTTAAATACTGCAACTCTGTGAAGCCCAAAGTTCAAAGTTTCAAACACAACCTCTGAATGAGAAAGTCCCCTTGAATCAAAGGGTTTTCATCCTCTTATTCTTATAACCAATGGGTTTTCATCAACTGATCTCCTCACCAAGGGTTCTCATCCTCAGATGCTTGAATGAAGAAAGAAGTTCAAACAATTTCTTGAAATAGATAAATAGGAAAAAGATGTGAACTGAAGAAGGTGCCTGGTTTATATAAATAGTTGGGGCACAAATTCCAATGTCCCAATAAGCCCATAAATATCAAAAATAATACAGATATTAAATATCCTTGCTCCACATTATTTCATTTTTAACATTTTCATAACTGCAAGCATATAGTACTAAGTAGACTGTAACTCCACTATTACACCCTATCATGCAATAACTTCTATACTGTTATAGAATCTACTAAATTTAGCCTGGAGAGATACAAAAGAAACCCTTATGGAAATCTTATGCCCCAAATTGGAGGTTTAAAATATTAATATTTTAATATTTAATGACCATAGCATTTAGAAGATTTAACTCTCTCAGGTTCGCAACTAAATATCAAATAACTTATTTCCTATTAGCGTGCTTTAACACATAATATATTGGAGTGGACAACTTGTCCATAGAATTACTTTCATTAAAAATGGGACATGAAAATCAAGCTTGTATACAGTTTTTTATTGTAGAATTTTTAATCTGAAGCCATTTCGTATGATTGAAAGGATGCTCCCATTTTTCTATTTAATTTTGCTGTCCTCTGGCTAAAATTTGAACTTGACAAGATGTTCCACAGAAAAATGAGTAGGTACCTGTTGAAAACATTGACCAATGCATTCCAATTTCCTAGTAATGCTTCATTTTGATTTAAGAGTTGCACACCAATGTCAAAATAGAACTGTGTTCAAATAAATTTATAAAAACAAGAAGAAAAAATCTTACAAGGCGAAATGATGGGCAAAGATGAGTCTTTTTCATATCAACCCAGAAATATGGACCCTTTATTTTAGCCATAAGTTCCTTGAGATGGAGAGCCGTTTCATTTCTTCCCCGCCCAAAAGCCATATGAAAATCACAATTTTCAGTTTCGTTGCTTTCGAGCTTCACTTCTTTTTCGTAAGATGATAATGTATGATTCAGACTATCTGTCCCTTTAATGGACCCACCTGCATTTATACAGTTCAGTCCAAACAATCAGAAATCTATACCTGAAGCATTCAAATTAAATTGTCATAAAATAATTCAAGAAGAATCCCACACCTGTTTTTAGCATATTTGTACATTCTGTAGGATTAGCAGTTGATACTGGCATTGATGGACTGGGATAATAAGCTTGGGCAATCTGATCAATCCTTTGATCTTCAGAGCTTAAACTTGTCAGCTTCTTTGCAATAAGACCAACAAAATATGCATAATCTCTTCTATTTTCTAGGCCTTAACTTAATAACAGTTATATTACTAAATTTTTCATGTAACGGCTCTGCATCTTGGATAGCAACGCTCACTTTAAATTAAAAGTTTATCATGTGACAAAGAAAGAGTCTCACTTACATCTTTTCCTTGAACCAGATCTGTGCATCTTGTCATCTGGTACTGTAGTGCACGGCATGGCTGAATTCCTTGCATCTATGCTATCTTCTCCAATCTTGTCTTTGGTGCCAGTTGGCAGATTCTTTTCAAAAAATATACGGCTTTGGACATTTTTCATTTTGTCTTCTTCTTCCATTTGGGATTCAATACTTGTCACAGTGAAAGCACTTTGCTTCTCACAACCACTTCGACCAAATATTTGGACAACAAAATGGGATTTCCCAGCAAGTGTAAAAACTAAGAAATCTCCAAACTCTATGCTATGGTCAGATACAAAGCTTTTCCAGCCATGTTCAATAGTCATTACTGTGCCTGTGCAACATAATTCTGCAGGCCAAAGTTGTCCACTCGGGCCTTCAAGAAGAACATCTGGACCCATTCGGTCTTTCATTTGTTCAACAAATTTTGGCGGAATTTTCTGCAAGCACAACACAGTGAAGATGACTGATGATCCTCAGGCTTGAAAATTACACTCAGTAGAATGATTCCTGACAAATACAACCACATGTTCTCTTGACTCTCATAGTACAATGCAAACATGAGAGGCTATAGAATAATGCTTTCAATACAGGATAAACTTATGGGCTGAAAGGAGATCAAGACACAAGGACATTCTGTTCTAGAATGCTCAATAAGAAAAGTTCACAAATAGAAACTAAAACAAAATAGATAATGTCATCTTGTAAGTTCACAAATGTGACTACAGCTTGGCATATAGGTTATAAAGAACAAAAATTCAAGTGAAATGAATTCCAGCTTAGCAGCAGTAAATCAATTTAAATTTCCATTGTCAAAAATTTGTTATCAAGCTGCAGGTCCAAAGATTAGCTATACTGATAAATGAGAAAACATATTATTCAGAATAACCGATGAAATACATAACAGAAGTAGCACATCCAAAAACAGCATCTGAATGGATATAGAAACGTTTATTAGTCTTGGTGCTGGAAGCATATTTATATATGTGATCATAAATAGAATTTGCAGCCTCAGTAGTAGTTTCCTAGATGGCCTCATCAGCACTATACATTCCCCTACAAACATTATGATTTATCAGATCCTACATACGCTATTGTTTTGATATACAGCGAAGTTATCAGTTCATTAGGTCCAAGCCTTGGTACACATATATAACATTGATGACCTCTTCTCATCATTTCCTGCTCTCATCTTTATCAGCTGCATGCTTCCTTGAGGGGTCTAACTTTTTTAGATTTGGAATTTTACTGTTCTGGGTTAACCCACTTTTTAATTATGTTTGTTTAGTGCTTCATATTGTACTTTTTATTTTCTCATTTAAAGTACATTTATCCTCATACTTCTCTTATAAGTTTATAACTTTTGTACTCTTTGAGTCCTAATGACCTATCTCTGGGCATTTGAGGACATTCATAAAATTTATTTATTTCTTTCTTATGCAACTGACCATAAAGAATGTGTTTCAATGGGAAGTCTCATATAGATAAAATTCCATTTACATGAGGCTACAACAGATGCAAAGCAACATATAAGAAATACTCTAACATAGAGTGTTTTAAATTCAAATGTTCCTTGCATAGTTATTAATGAATTTCCCCCAAATCAAAATTACATATTTGTTATCCAACTTTTGATGACAAACCAATTTAGTGAGCTTTATTTTTTCATTAACTTACTGCCCGAGAATTGAAAACACAATTTTACTCATAATCCATGTGGCTAGAACAGAGTGTTGCATTTTGCTCATGGCCTAATGTATTTGGATAATGAGTAAATCATTCGCATCAGCAAATACTATACATGTATGTTCCCAAGGTCACAATTTCTTCCTTGTCATGAATTTGATGCAAACATTATCTTCAATCGCCATACCAAGATGTCCCCAAGCCTCCATTGTCGCAAGCCTGTATACAAGAACTTGTTTTTCCTTGACATGGGCATGGCCTAGTTCCAACTTCATTATAATATCCATGGCCCTTTTGCAAAAAAATAAATCCTCCATTTTTTGCTTTCAAAGCTAGAAACTGAATCCATTCAACTTCATATTGGATGTAAGTGAGCACATGATGGAAATAAGAGAGCTGTAAACACATAAGACTAGCAGAAATCAACACTCCATTATAAAGATCCAAAGATAAAATTTGGCCAATATACTTGGATTTGCTTAAAAATTGGAAGGAATTAGGTCAAGGAACATATAAGAAAAGTTCTTAAAAACTCCAAAGGACACCTTACAAATATTCATCTGTATCCAAAAAAAACAATTTTGGACCCAAAGCATAAGGTCACCAAAACTATTGTGCATTGGCCAAATCAGAATCTGGTAAAAAAATATAGCTTTGATTTTTGTGTAGAGGTTGAGATTTAGGGTCGTCTAAAATCTCATACCAAAAGAAGAAATTTGATTCCCAAATTCCAACAAGGTTGGACCAACATTGAATCTGAACTAATCAGACAATTTGAAGCACACAATGAGAACAACCTCTTCATTACATTTCAAATCATAAAACTAACTGTTTGTGAAGCACAAGCTCAAGCCCAGCTTTAAATATTTGTGAATCATCGTACTTCTCTTGCTAAACAAGTAAGCCCTCTTTAAACAAGAATGATCCATGTTTAGAAGTCACAAACCCGTAATATTGGTAAAAAAAAAGCAAAGCAAAAAGATAATTAGACCTGAGAGATAGCTCTGATATCATGTTACAGTAAAATACTCATAGCAAACAGAAGAAAACATGTAAAATAAGAACAAACAAACAAGCGGGCAGACAAAAAAATAATACCAATAGCATTTAAATAACCACCTAATCCTCATGTGTACATGAAAGAACACATGAATCAAAATTGCTACAATGATAAAAGTGCTCTTATCATATAGACTTTCACATAAGGTATGCACAAGTATATGTGTACAAAATTCAGGGGACTCCAAAACATTGACAAGAATAACTGCAAGCATGCAATAAGTGCATGCATATACATGTAATAGATTCCTCAAATGGAGAAAAGGCAGAAAAATCCTCCCATGAAAATAAGCTACACGTAATAATCCAGATGTTAACTGCTTAAACACTAAGTAAATATTATCACAAACAAAAGTACAATCTCCAAAGTTTGAGTTCAACTCAGCTGACAAGTTCTCTACCTAATTGCAATAATCAAGATCACCATGTGGATCGTTCAATGCTTCCATTGAAAACTAATATTATACACACTACAAGTCTATCTCTCCCTCTCAAATCCTATACCAATTATATTGGATTGCCATCCTCTCCCTCCCAGCTAAATCCATCATATCAATTCATTTGTGAAGCACTATATTTCATTATCTATATCTTATTACATTTGACATATACATTTTTAAATTTTTACATTGCAATGCTCCAAGTGCATATTGGATTCCCTACGAACATGATGACAGGGACCAAAAGTAGGCCCCACTCTAAGTGCAAGCACTAGTAGTTGGTGTACTTTCCATGAATATAGTAATAGATTATCCTCCATATCAATAAGAACTCAATCAGGCCTCAAAAGTTCTTACTTCTTAGTGATAAGTTGGCCTACAAATCTGTAGAATTATCAATCTTGCCTTCCACTGGATTGGTCCCACAACTTTGAATACCTCTCTGTAATGAATTACTGGTTTCATTCAAGTGTAGTGGATTAATGCAGAAAATTCATGCATTCATCTCAATGGGCCAATGGATCAAGCAACCTACTAAATCAGATGGGCTACATTTAATTATCAACCAGGAAAGCATATTTTCTTGGATGATGTTGGTACCGTATGTACACTAGGGGAGACTCTAAGCTATTCTATTGAATGTGTATGATAAATAAAACTGAAACAACAAACTTAATTGAAAGCATGCTTTTTCTAAAAAGTAAATCTACTGTTACAGCAGGCAGGTTACTGAAACTTATGTTGCAAGTTCTGCTAACTATAACTATCAGAGATACAACATACCTCAAGTGGCCCTTGCTTGGGTAATTTGCACTCGCCCACAAATAGATACATTAAATAAGTGCTCGAAACTTCATGCACAAGTAACTTGTTCTATTGAAAGTATAATCTGTTGTTTTCTATAAAATCGCTTGGTCTAAACATAATGATAATATAACCATTCTTTGCTTGATTATAGACTCAAAACCTTAAATTATTAACTCTAACAAACATCTAACTGAAAAAATAGGTTTCGCCTCGTTTCTTCAAACCAGGAAGAGGATTATTCTTCCAAGTGACACAAACCAATGACTGGAAAATAGAGTCTTATTACAACAACTCAAATTATAGTAAATGGTGGCAATAGGACTGAGTGTATTGCCTTCCAATTTGCCAATTTGCACATCAGTCAACATTTGTTACGAACAGCTCACTCAATTTTGCGAATTTCATCAAACACCTTTTGGGTTTTTCCCCTATTTTTAGCTTTCCAAATCATTTTGAAAATTGACATTTCATTGAGAACCGAGTGAGATATCAATTTTTACTGAAATTCCTTTTTTTTCTCTTCAATTCCAGAAGTGGCTGTGTGCTAGCAACTGTAAATTGATTCTGCTTCCTTAGCTGCATGAACAAGTCAATCCTCCCACAAATAACAAGTCAATCCTTCCACAAATACTTTAACATTTAATTATCACCATTCATCATAATATATTACCATAATTTAGCATCAACTAACAAAACACAAATGTTTATCAATCATAATTTATCATAGTCAATGCTTCATGGAATTAGGGTAAAGTTTAGAAATGTATTGGAATGGCATTATAAACATGGAGTTTAGTGTCATAAATCATGAAATACACAGGACAATTTATAAGCTCATCACTCCTAGCTAAATTCCTGCTTGCCCTCAAGCAGATGATGGATATTGGTTAGACATGAAGGCTACTAGCTTGAAATCCAATGACTATCTTAGTTGGGCCTTGACTTGCAACTATTATAAACTGTGTTTGTACATCTATGCAATGCTTAAGAACAACTTTATGACTATGACAATGTCTTCCTCCAGTGGGAACTGCCACTGTGCTTTGAATCACTCAGTTACACTAACAACATTAACCACATATAACATACTCACAATATATTTTACCCGACAACAACTATCTTCATGTATTTTATCTATTTTTTGAATACTTCAATGGCACTTGGTATTAAGGGTTTTCTTTCTAGTAAAGATCCATAAGCTTTGTTTTTCAGTCCTCCCTTTCTTTTAATGTTCTGTCATCACATAATGAATAGCACCTTCATAAATTGTATTCTCTTTTTGTCATTTGTGACTATTCTAATCTTCATCTTTCTTGGCTTTTGACTGTCCATTTATCAAACCAGCACCCTGTCAACCTCAACCTTTCTATTAAACTTCAACAAGACTATCCATCATCTCTTCTATTGTATATAGTCAATTTCAATAAACTTTCATCATTGCCACTACTATTCTTCATTTGGAACCATGCATGTCACAGTCTTCTTGTCAGTTTCCTTCCTTTCACTGTCATTACTTTCTTCTCTTTGATCTCTTCATAGGAGAGTCCATTTTCATCATTCTTTGTATTGGGACAGTAACATTTTGAAGACCAATGTCGGTTTCTGCCCTAAAGTATTTATGTGACCTATGTACTACTGCATAATAGTTACGGATCGAGTGAGGCTCTTTCATTTAAGTTCTCAACTGCATCTGTTAATTCACTCAATCTAGCAGTGTGAAGTCAAAATGATTCTCTTTCTCATTAATATAATCTGAATCCCTACTGCACTCCTATGCTCTTGTACTCTGCTAATTTTGATATTTTTCACCTTTCCTTTTCAGTAAAAGTTGCTATAAGGACAATGTAAGTGACAAAATTACTGAGTACAATTGCTATAAGGGCAAGGGAAGTGACAAAATTACTCAAAATAGCATCATAAATTCATTTTCCCAAATTATAGAATCATGAAGTCATTTCACCCCAGCTGAAAGGGCATTTGTCCTCAAATGGTAATGTACAAATGCGAGTGGCAGAATATATCATTTATGAAGGACGTAATTGGAATAATGATAATTAACAAATGCATTGTAATGCATAGGTAGTAAATTAGCTAAAAAAATATTACTAATAAATGGGTAATCATCAATGAAAGCACCAGTTGTGATGGTACAAATGTGAGTGGCAGAATATATCGTTTATGAAGCACGTAATTGGAATAATGATAATTGACAAATGCATTGTAATGCATAGGTAGTAAAAATATTACTAATAAATGGGTAATCATCAATGAAAGCACCAGTTGTGATCTAGTGAAAAGTTGCAGACTTGGTGAATACCTGATGTACAGGTCCCTCTGAGAGTCGCTGCATATTTATCTTTGGTAGTTGTTGTAGGCTTCTTGGACAATTGTTGGAGGCTTCATGGGCAATTCTTGTAGGCTTCTTGAGTAATTGTTGTGGCTTTCTAGGTAGTTATTGTAGGAAAGTCTCTCTATCCAATGACTTCTACTACAAGTTTAGACAGTGTACATTTACCATTAAATAAAATCTAACTAGTTCAATTGTAGTTAACTAGACAACACCATTTGAATAGACATTCTTGATCTCGTAAAGATCCAACTACCTACTTGAAATATTTTGACAACATATGCTAAGACTCCCTTTCGAAACTGAAGACTTGACTCACAACCTTAAATACAAATGACTTTGAAATATGACCGAACAACCAATTGTGCACACCTCAAAAATAGTCATCCAAACAAGAATAAAACTAGCAAGACAAACTATACCAAGCAACACCTAATTAACTATGCTTCAACATTTGGAGAAAAAGACATCCAAGACATTGTGCAAAAGCACTTATTGACTTCAAAGAGAACCTATCCTAATCTACATTAACCAACGCACAAAACTTGCTTAAACAAAACCATTCACTGGTTCTGTGAAACAGTTGTTTTCCTCTACAACTTGCAATGCTTCACATATTTATAAGCAGCCAAAAAGAGATGTAACATAAGTAGAAATTTCATAAACAACTGCAATATTTTTTGAAAGACAAACAAACTCACTTACTACTTCATTTTGACCATGTATACATAAGTACATAAGTAAGCTAAAACCGTTCTCCTTCAACTACAACTGCATATTCAGCTTCATCTTCAATTGTAACTTCATACATGGGTGCAAACTATACCTGTGATGCTTTGTTTGCCTCCATCCAACTAGATGCCTGATAGAGCATCCTCATGAAAGAACAAATTGTGAACCCTCCTTGTTGGTTTTGTGCCTATAGGCTACTTCTTTATCCTTTTTTCAATTCGTAAAATCCATTTTGTGTGACTCATTTGACAGAAGCATAAAAATTTCTGCACTATACTCATGCTGCTCATGATTCTACTCTACAAAAGATATTGCTTTGGCATTTAAAGTTGAGAAAAATACTTTTAAGTCATCCCAAAATAGGTTTTCTTGAACCTCTTTACTTTTCTGCTTCAAAGGATTGGTTTTGATTTCATGGAAACTCTCTTGAGGATTCATCGCCTATAGGAACATCAGGGTTATCTTTTTGAAGTAGGAGTTCGGATTTGATATCATATTCCTCTTGACAAGCAACCTTGTGTATGGCAACTTCTTCATTTTGCAAAACAAGGCTGTTCCCATTTGCTTCCTCCTAAATCAACACCTTGGCATAGTCAGAACTTTTTCATTCAAGGAGTGCTATCTTGGCATCAATACTTGAACAAAAGTCTTCTATGATGCTGGAGAAAATGTCTTCATCAATTTCCATCTTACTCTCCTCAAACATGCCAATTTGTTTCTTCTTCAAAAAAGGGCAAACCAACAACGAATAAAAGTTATTAGCTTTTTCCTATTGTCCCAAACTTGTGCTAATGACATTGGCTTATGGTTGTTGTGCTTCATTTATCCAGAATCCACTTGCATGCTCTACTGCTAGATCTTCTTGTGGTACTTTGCAAAATACATAATAATCCTAAGTGATTTAAATGGAATTATCATTTCTAGAAAAACAATTTAGAGTTTTTTAGAATCTAGACTCTCATAGCTTGACAACATCCCCAGCAATGACGCCAAAAATGAATGACTGCACCTAAGTGTAATAGCTTGATGCAAAAAAGTCATGCATTCAACTCGATGGACCAACAGATCCCATATCAAGTAACCTACTAACTCAAATAAGCAACATTTAATTATCATCCAAGGAAGCGTCTCTACTTAGATGGTGTTGTTACTATTTATACACTATGGGAGACTCTAAGATGCTCTATCGAATGTGTATAGTAAATTAAACTGAAACAGAAAACTCCCAAAAAACATAACTGTACTGAAAGTAAATCTATTTGTACAGTAATTGCTGTGGGATACTAAAACTTAAGCTGCAAGTTCTACTAACTATTAGTATCAGAGATGCAGCAAACCCCAACTGGCCCTTTCTTGGATAATTTGCACTCTTTCACAGATGGGTTAGTTAACTGAGTGCTTAGAACTTCATGCACAAGTAACTTAATCCATTGAAAGTATAATATGTTTTTTCTATAAAATCACTAATGCTAAACATTACGATAATCCAACCATTCTTTGCTTGATTACAGACTCAAATTATAAGATAATTGAGTCTAACAAACATCTAACTGAAAACAATAGGTGTCACCTCATTCCTTCAAACCAACAAGAGGATTATTCTTTCAAATGACACAAAACAATGACTGGAAAATAGAATCCAATTACAACTATTCATCTAACTGATTGAAATTATGACAAAACTAATCATTTAGGTGTGCACAAACATGTGGCAATTCATAGCAAAGTTCTTTTCAAGTTAGAACTCAAATCATAATAAATGGCAAAGATTGGACTAAATGTGTTGCCTTCCAACTCGCCACTTTTCATGTCAGTCAACTTTTGTCACAAACAGCTCACTCAACTTATGAATTTATTCAAACAGCTTTTGGGTTTTGTTCTCCTCTTTTCAGCTTTCTGGATCATTTTGAAAATCAAAATTCCATTGAGAAATGAGTGAGATATCCTTCATTTTACTGAAACTGTTTTTTTTTTCTTTTTCTCTTCAATTCCAGAAGTGACCGCATGCTAGCTATCGATTATTTCTGCTTCCTTTTAGCTGCATGAACAAGTCAATCCTTCCATAGATAACAAGTCAATCCTTCCAAATTAACATTTAATTAACACCATTCATCATAATATATTACCATAATTTAGCATCAATTAACTAAACATACAAATGTTTATCAATCATCATTTAGCATAATCAATGCTTCATGGAATTAAGGTACAAATAAATTGAAATCGCATTATAAACGTAGTAAAGTGTCAAAAATCATGTAATAAATAGGACAATTTATAGGCTCATCAATGAACATGAAGAAAATGATTTATACAAATAAATAAAAGATCTGCCAACATAAAACAATTTCCTCTTTACAAAATAAATATATTCATGCATTGAACTCCCAAACTTGTTCACTTTTTAATGATCTCAAAGGGCAGATCAAGAATCTTTTTGAGTTCACACCCAATGGATAACATAGTCATTAACATAGCTGTCATATAAAGCAAATCACTAACAAATAACTATAGTAGGCAGATGGAACCTTTTCCGCATCTTGGAAACAAAAGCTTAAATCCAAGGGTTCAACTAAGACCCCATAATTTTTTTTCACAAAATATTGGTATACACACCTTCCCTCAAATGTATCTAAGGCCAACAATGGCATATGCCTCCTCATAATAGATTATTTACTCTTCCATATTATCTAAACCTATTTTACTTTTCATATATTTCATACATATTTCAGTTGTGTTCTTTATTGCCTAAGGTGTAGATCCCTTTAAAAATTCACATTTCAATTTCACAAGAATTCCAGTGAACCACAACCACGGGGACACGTCCCCCTTCCCCTCGCCAAACCACAATAAGGACTAGGGAGTTGCTAAGGATGTCAGAACGTCTCTGGAATGTATTGGTGATGCCTAGGCCTCCCTCAACCATACCGAGGACAGACAAGCATTTCACTTCCCCAGGCAGTGAACAAAAGGCAAAAAATTATTTATTTATTTTTAGATTTTTGTGCCAAGGGCCGAACCCTAATAGCAAGTGCCCTCCTTGTTTACCCGCTGGGGTAACTTAGTTTACTGATGCATAGACATTATATAGGGAATACAAATGACATAAGATAGATCAAAGAATACCAAAGCTTTCATTAATCATTCGTAACTTGAGTACATCCACAATAGTCACTATGATATCATATCTATGAAGAGAAAGTACATTGCTTATATAAAACCCGAAGGGATGTGACCAAATGTCACTAGCGATTCCCAACCGTCGTCCGGTAGTAACTAAGTACCATCGAAATACACATAATATAACTAACATAGCATAAAGTAAGTACTACGGCTAACATCATCCCCCCTAAAGAAAAGTCATCTCTGGAAGACAACAAAATGTCCAGGACCGAAACAAAATAGGAATGATGAACCACTACATACAAGAATTAGGACCGAGAAGAAGAGGGAGGTAGAGGAAGCGTCCCTGAGGAGGAAGCGTGCTGATCTGATGGAAGAACAAGCGTTGTAGTGGAAGACCCCAACTGAGCTCGAAGCTCATACACCTGTGCAGTTCAGGTCTTCAGGCGCTCTTCAACTACCATCTGGATCTCCAAAGCGGACTTAATCATCAAAACAACTTCCCGAAGTTTGTTTTCCTTGGCCTCGTTCTCCGCCTTTGCCCTGGCGAGGCTAGTCTCAAGCGCCTGCTTCTCCGTGCTGGCTGCTGCCAACTGCTGCTCCCAAGCCACTGTCTCCCTAGCCAGGCTCTCTGTCAGAGCATCCCGTGTTGCCTCCGCAGCTGCCAACTCCTCGGTACGCTGGAGTAAGTCTCTCTCTACTGCCTCTAGCTTGGTGCCTAGCTCCTCCTGAGCTCTCTGGGTGGCCACCAAGGCAGTCTCATGGCCCAACGAGACATACTCAGAGTGTCGCAGCGCATAGTACCCGTCCCAAAATGTCTTCTCAAGCTCTTGAACTAGAGCCTCTACCTAGCTCTCTACCACTGGCGTAGGAACAACCCATGCTGCTAACATCGTTGGAGTCTCCTCCGCTGGCCACAAGCGCATCTCGAAACACTCTGCAAAGGCGGCACCACAACCTACTCATGCAAAGGCTAGGAGACACCGCAAATCCTCCACTACACTTGCCACAGCTCGAGACTCAGCTCCAGCCACCAACCGACGCCCTCGGGTAACCATCTCGGCCAAATAAGCCTCTACATCCTCTCCCTCCAACGGGTCAAACCGGGTGAGGGTTGCAGGGCGAGAACTCCGACCCATTCCAAGGTCTCTCCCATGCTACACCGTCCACTGTCGGGGTCTCCTCCAGCGGCGGCCCTACAATCTGAGTAACTATCCCCATTGCCCCAACCTGCTCAGATAAGGACGAAATATCCGTCGCCACTGTAACATTCGCGGAGTCTATACCGATAATCTCTAGAGGTTCCTCCCGTTGCGGAGAAAGAATTTCTACCTGTGGATCAGGAGACAACTCGAACCGTCGGCTAATCCAAGAGCGCATTGGTCCAACACAAGAGGGGTCAGCCAGGGGAAGTGGATCAGGAGGTGAGGAGTCCTGCAAGTGTTGCGTCCACTGTCACTACAGCATCCGATCCCTAACCTCCATCTGCACTTGTCCCTGGCTAATATCCTGAGTGCCCAGTCCGTTGCCCTCTTCGGCTACTGACATGGCTACCACCTCGGTGATGGTGGCCTCCGAAGGAAACTCGACCACGGGTATCGAAGACTCGGAAGGGTCCTCCGTACCTAATGCAGGAGAGATCATACTTGCCACCGAAGTCAAATGTGCATAGGCAGACAATATAGGTGCGGCGAACTAAACAAGTGGGGCTGTCGAGGTGGAGTCTTCTACCTCCATTCTCACGATTGGTTCTCCCATATCGCCATCCGACTCCCCTAAATCACTATCCTCCTCCAGTTCAGAAGGCTCGGGAGTGACTTCCCGACCACTATCAATATCCTCTGGGTTGGATGCTACCATTGCTTTCGGACGATGCTTCTGTCCGCTGACTGTGCCACCTATATCCATATATCGCCAGTAAAATACTGGAGGGGATCCGGCTGACAGCTTCCTTGTGGCTTGAGTTCCAACTGGGCTACAGGAATCTGTCATAGTGCGGCCTCAAGAAATAATCCAATGGTGTAGTGGGGCATGTAAAAAGTCTTGTGCTCCAGTGCCATAAACTCCAACATTCTGTCTGCGAGCACCGACACCCAATCATAGACTACACCATTCATTATCCCCTGCATGTAAACAATCTGTGGTAGGGCAATATTAGACGCTCTACTTGATCCTATCAACCTGCTTTTGATCACGTCAAGGATACAACGCCAAGGGCCTTCTGCCACGAACTCCTTTCGGAGGCCTCCTCTACCTCTGGTTGCTTTGACAATGGAGTCTAACTCCTCTAGTGTGAGTTGATGACAAACCCGCTAGATCCAAGATTCTTTGCGGTCTGTTGGCATCTTTTGTGTCTTGGTCTCCACCTTTCGCCCTGTGGGTCCTGGTATGCCAAAAACGAGCGTGAAGTCCTCCGCTCGATAGGAAATGGTGATCAAGTGTTTCCGATACTCAAAGGTGCTCGTCCTGGTTCGCTTGTTGAAGCTCTGTATCATAACCCTCAAGGTGGGCTCAAAGTTACGCACCGAAAACAGGGGCATTTGAATAGCCCAATGGACACCCGCTCGCTGCAAGCAATCTTTTGTCTCGTCGTCCTAAGGGGTTTCTTTCCACCATTTTCAGCATTCGAGACCATTGAGACCTTCAAATGCTACAGTCTGAAAAGTGATGGCCTCTTTTTCATCCTCCTGCTACGCTGACTTTAACTTCTTCTTGCTATTGGCTGCCGCATTGGTGTGCCCTGCAACTTTAATTCCAGAAGGTAATACCTTGACTGTCCTATCCATGCCGCCTAATCCTGTTGAACTTCCTGCCTGTAATTGAGCTTGCCAATGTCGCTTGCCTACGGATTGCATCCTTAACAGTTTTCTTTGGGGTTCTCTTTTATAATTGCAAGAAACCGTTATAACCGCCTAGGTTTGAATACTCGCCACCGTACAGCTGCTTGCTCCACGCAGTGCGTGCGAATATTATTTGCTCTGTCAACGCCGTATGGTTCCACCCCCGAATCACCGTAGTAAAATTGTATAGCAATATCCTCACCCTTCTTGCCGGATATGTATAGGAAGGCGCAGCAAGGAATAATCGTAGGCTCTTATGTGAAACTCTCTATCCAATTGAGATTGGATAAAAACAATATGAACTAATCCATTACAGTCCTCCCATGTATTTTGTCCGTCACCACTCATGAATCTCAAAGTTGTATCCTCCCACAAAATGTCTCCTCATCCCTTTTCGCGTGCAGTTTATAACCTCCCTCTCCTTCGTGCGGCTGTTTATATCCAGACGGGGCTCACAATTTGGTAACCACGGTGGAGTCCACCGTTCGGCGGTCCACCTTATAGTGGTTCCACCATCGGGTGGTTGCACCGCTCAATGGTGCCTACCGTACGGGACTCTGTTTTTTTTTTTAACCAAGTACAATTATTCTCCGAACACAACCGGAGCCTTTTGTCTGGTCGTTCATGATTAATTTTTAGTTTCGATCCATTGACCGCGTCCGGAAGCTCCGTCCCGTCGACTTCCCAAAATTTAATTGCTCTGTTACTGCCGACTTCCCGGACCTTATAGGGACCTAACCATTTCGCCTTGAATTTTCCTGGCTTAATTTCATTTCGCCTGTTATACTTAAGAACCAGTTGACCCGGTGTGAACCCTGTCTGACGAATGTGTTTATCATGCCAATGCATTCTTCGTTGTTGAGCGACGTTCGTTACCCATTGTTCCATCATCCTCTGTTCATCCAGTTTGTTTAGGGCGTATAGACGTTCCCGAAGATTGTCCATGTCGCCGAGTTTGTTGTCAATAGCTATGCGGAGACTCGGCACCATAAATTCCATTGGAACGACAGCGTCCTGCCCGTACATCAGCTGAAACGGCGTCTGGCCCGTGGTAACCTTGTAGGTGGTGCGGTAGGCCCATAAGACCGAGGGTAACTTCTCCTCCCTGTCTTCCTTCTCCACACCACACGACTTGTAAATTACAGAGACCAAGATTTTGTTTGTGGCCTCCGCCTAGCCGTTTGCTCTTGGATAGTATGGGCTGGATAGGGAATGAAAAATCTTAAATTCTATCATTAGGAGCTTTACCACGTGGTTCACGAAATGACCGCCCTTTCACTTGTCAACTAAAGTGGAATGTCATACCGAGTGATGATTTGTTCATAAATGAACTGTGTTGTACTCGCAGTCGTGTTGTCAGGCAAAGCACGTGCTTCCACCCATTTTTTGAGGTATTTTGTAGCCACCACTATATATGTGCATCGTCGTGATCAACTGACTTTCAAAGGTCCCACGAAGTCCAGTCCCCATCTCTCAAACAATTCCTGCGCAGCTGAGGGGTTTAAGGGCATGAAATCCCTCTTAAGTGGTTTTACGGCTCGCTGGCACGTGTCACAGCTAACGACCCACTCTCTAGCGTCATTGTACATCGTCGGCCACCACAATCCGGCCAGTAGTACCTTCCTAGCTGTTGTATCCGACCCCATGCGTCCTCCCGCCGGACCCTCATGTGCTTCTCTCAGAATACTTGTAACTTCTTCCTCCATCACGCATCGTCGGAGGACTTGGTCTGGCCCCATCTTGTAGAGAAGCCCGTTAATGAGTTGGAACGTTCGACTTCTGAGGACTGGTTTACATCGTTCTCTTGGCGGCATTTCTCTCGGAAACTGCGACGTGGAGAGGTACTCACCAATACTGGTGTACCACGCCAGTAAAATCGCAATACGGAATAGGTGCGCATCTGGAAACTCATCATTCACCCCATCGGCAGGCTCTCCAGATTTGATTCTAGACAGTTGATCTGCAATCATGTGACTTTTGCCCGGTCGTACTATAATGGTGAAGGTGAATTCTTGCAGCAACAGTAACCATCGGCTCACCCGTCCTTGGTTTATTGGTTTATTCACCAAGTACATTAATGCTTGGTGGTCTACATAAAATGTGAAGGGGGTCGCGAGCAAGTAGTGTCTAAATTTCTGCACAACATCGACCTTGCCGAGGGCCTCTCTTTCCGTTGTGCTATAATTCTTTTCTGCTTTCGAGAGAAATCTGCTGGCGAAGTAGACTGAGTGATCCAACCCATGCTCACCGACTTGAGCCAATATGTCCCAAAAAGGATTTAACCCCAATGACATCTCGTGGAGATTCCATATCCACAATCACTCGAACTTTATCGGGGTCGGTTTTGAGTCCCGCTTTGCACACGATATGCCCCAACAGCCTTCCCTAAGGCACCATAAACCGACATTTATTCGGGTTGAGTGCAAGTCGTGCCTGTTAATGTTTGTAGCTTCAATCGTATAATCATTTAGAATACATATAATACTTAGATATTGATTAATAATAATATATTGTATTTGTATATATATATGCTATATATATATTTATATATGTTATATTATATATATTATTATTAAACATATATTATGCAAACTTATATTATTCTAATATATGATTGATTAATGAAACATTATAAAATTATAATGAATAGACATGTCCCATGAAGGGACATGTCTCTCTCCTAGCCTCTTTCAATATAAATGAAAGAGAGATTGTTGCATTTGAAACATACATAACACATACAACATAGAGTGCTATTACATTTGCAACTATCCTAAAAACTTAACATGGTATCAGAGCAGGAACGAATGTCTCTGGGATCGGTGAGCAGTGTTGGAAAAACAATGTTTGATTTTAGAGTAGCAGCAAGTTGATAATGTCATCCAAACAAGGAGTTCGGATTGTCAATGCATTGGAGCCTTGACTATAGATCATGACAAAATACCAGTCGAAGTGGATACAAAATGGTAGAAGAGCCTATCAAATGGACTATGAACGGGCTCGCAAAGTAATCATTCTAGGCAAATACTTATCTAGCACCTATTGTAGCAATCACAAGAGTGTGAACTATATAATGCATTGATCACGATTTGTGTCTAAATTACAGAGGTGATCATCAATTGTGAGTGGGCTCACAATATCTCTGCCTTCCAATAGTTATCCATGCCGGAAAGCTTCCAGTGATCTATTGTGAATTCATTTGGGGAGAAGCAAACGCGTTTTAGCATCGGGTGCACCTCTGAAACTACATTGCATCCTAAGTGCACATCACAGCAGACAAACGATCATTAGAGGAGCCAATCAAACAAGAGACAATATAAACTAGTATCACGACACTCAATTTATCTATACTTGCAATTTCAAGAGGAACAAGTTGCAAATGATTAAAACAATTTTTTCCAGTATGTTGTATCTATCGATGGCACATTGACTCCATCTGGTCGGCATAGGAGTTGAAAATACTAGTGTTCGGAAATCAGAAGGTTGAGCAACTGACATATTTGAGTCTGCTAACATCAGCAATCAGAGACCATATTAGCACAATCCATTCATATTCGATATTGATATAAGGTTATACACAAGCTATAAATATATCAGCAGAGATACCGTTCTAAAATAGGAGGTCTAGCCAACAAATATAATCCCAAATCAGCGCATCTATAAATTCATGCCTCTCGCGGACAAAGATATTAGCGGCAGAAATACTAATAGGAAACGAACATGGTATTGATCCAACTCGAAGGCCCAAACTATGGATGACTTATATCAGATTGAAAAAGAGCATCATGACCCCCTTCTACAATGGACGATCGAGCTCTATTCTGATATACGCGGGATGCTTGTCATTCATCATTCAGTTATTAGAAGTCTCTGGATCTACTCGGTGAATTATACTCAGTTGGTACGATAAATATGCTCCAATATGGTCTCCTGTATGGGATGACAATATGTGTGACCGGTGGGTGTAATGTCGAAGTGTGTATATGAATAGAATGGAGATGTCGCTGTGTAAGGACGACAATCTGGAGTGCGTGGTCGATTGGATGTGTTCTTGGTGAAGTTGTGGCTGCCAGAGATGCAGTTCAATTATGCATAGTACGCATATCGCAGTGATTGATATTGATGATGCCTTCCCTTAATTTATGTTCGCCACCCGTTCCCATTATGCTTTTCAGAATTGCAAAATAATATAGAAAAATTTATGATGTTGCTGAGGATTGGATGTAATGAAATTGTTGTGTGAATGTGCCAAGATATGTATCGCAATGCTCCCGAGATTGAATTGTTGTTGCCTTCTCCGGATTGCAGAGTATGATGGAGCTGGTAGTATATACAATCAACTGTAGAAGATAAAGATATATGTCATCGAGCTTGTATGTTGCAAAGGCCTTGGTGCAAATTGGGTGGTGATTTACATCGACTGATTAGTGCTTTGATGTTTTTGGTTTGAGCCTGTATACAT
>MU225539.1:338639-355089 GCA_018584345.1 Thuja plicata
ATACACCAGGGTTCGTCGTCTTTGCTCGTACCCCCCTTCATTGTCTTAAATTCTTTTAACATTCTCTCCATATCTTTTTGGAGTGTCGTGACCTTCTTCATTGGTCCCTCGTCACTGCTACTTTCTTCGTAGGAAGTGTCGTCGTCCGACGAAGAGGATTTACTTCTCTTCTTTTTCATGTCTTCTCCTCACTTTCCAGGTCCATAGCACAGTTATATGCATCGTCATACGATGTCGGGGGTCTTCATTTTTCGCCGAATTTTGGAATTCAAGCCCTCGACAAACCATCTCTTTTTGAGGCCATCTGTTGACTGGCTCTCCATTTTCCCGACTAACTCCTTTAGTCGGCGGCCGTAGGCTCGTACCGTTTCCTTCTTGCCTTGTTTTGTGTCCTAAATTTCAGAGACTATCTCGTTATCGTCCCTGAGGAGCCGGAACTCCTCAAATTCCTTCTTAAGTAGGTCCCATGTGGTCACCTTCGTTTTGTCCAAGTCGGAGTACCAATCAATGGCAACTCATCTCAATGTGGCAGGAAACTGCTTCACCCACTCATCCTAGTCAATGACCCCGTTGGCTGACCAGATGGTTTCACACGTACGGCAATGTCGTACTGGATCGTCCTTACCGTCGCCATGAAATTTCAGCAATTTCTCTTTATGGGTCGCCATGGGTGGTTTGACTGGTTGTTGTGTCCGCGATGGATTTTGTGCTCCGGCACCGCCTATGCCAGCACTCGTACCCGCACCCGCTTGGTTAGTGTGTGTAGTATTAACTCGTGGCACTTGTCCTTGTGCCTGTGTAATTGGTGGTACCGTACTATGTGGAGTCGTTGACTCAAACAGAGGGTTCACCTGTGCATCAATAGCACCTTCGGTCGTACCGTCTCCTCCCTGAGTTTGGTTCTCTACACTAGGTGTACGGGTCAGACTCTCAAACTCACTTCTCTTTTCCTGAAGTAAGGCCTTCCTCTGTCGTGTCTCTTCAAGCAGCTCCTCTCTACTTCGCTCTCTCCAATGCTCGGGCAAAGTGAACGGCCCTTCGTCGGCCTGTGCATCTTCCGTACCACTTCCGAGGTCCCCTTCGGGCCACCCTCCGGCAAGTTGGTCTTGGGCAAGTTGCCTCAGTCTGCGTTGGTGTTCGATTTTTTGTGTGAAGATTAAAGCCTTCTGTGCGGCCTCACATTCAATCTTTGGTACCTTTTTATTCTTATCCTTATTTAAAAGGTTGGGCATCAAAACTAAAGACAAAACATTGCTTTTAAAGAACACTTGTTCTATTCATTCATGTCGGTTTACAACATTGTCAATTGAATGACTTCGCATTACAATTGTTTATTTTTGTGTCCTTTTCTTCCCTTCGGCAGGTCTTCACATTTCAGAGTCCCCTACGGTTGTCATCGCCTTCCTCCTGGCAATGAAGGTGTTCACGTGCCTCGTATGCGCGGAGGATTTCCTGACGGCGTTCCTCTCGGGCAATCTCCTCTAGGCGAATGCGTTGTACAAGCGATACCTGTGCCAACAGGCATGGAAGGTGATTTAGCAATTGATTGGCTACAGGATTAGCCTCAATCACAGACCACACTACACTTGTTGGAACTTCCCCTTCGTAGGCCTCTCGGCAGACGTAGGTTTCTATTGCCGCTTGGAACAGGATTCTAAGCTCCCTTGTCTGATTGTCTTCACCTTCGTACAGTTCTGTACGTGCGTCGTCTGCTTCCGGATTAATTTCATCAACCGATAGGCCCATCGTGTCCGCATGCCATCCAGTTCTTGTCTTCCCGAGTACGTCTAGGCAATGGCGCCAGATGTTTACCCGCTGGGGTAACTTAGTTTATTGATGCATAGACATTATACAAGGAATACAAACGACATGAGATAGATCAGAGAATACCAAAGCTTTCATTAATCATTCGTAACTTGAGTACATCCAAAATAGTCACTATGGTATCATATCTACGAAGAGAAAGTACATTGCTTATATAAAGCCCGAAGGGGTGTAACCAAATGTCACCACCGATTCCCAACCGTCGTCCGGTAGTAACTAAGTACCATCGGAATACACATAATATAACTAACACAGCATAAAGTAAGTACTACGGCTAACACTCCTCCCTCTCCCCGTCCCCCCACCCCCCATGTCCTCTAAACTCTATTAAAGACTCAAAAATCCTCACTTTCACTCACAATTTCATTTCAAAATTTTCAACAACTAGGTTGAAGAGGAGCAAGAGAGTGAATGAAGGAGTGTGATTGAGGTGTTGCATGTGCAAGACAGGTGCGAAGGAGTAAGAAGAAGAGGGATTCTAAACCAAATTGGAAGGATTTTTCAAGCACAAGGTCGGATTCGATTGAAGAACACGAATCTGCTATTGAGGGGTGAATCAATAGTAGATAAAAACTTTTTAACTTTAATGCAATTAAAACTTTTAATCTTCAAAGTGAAATCCAAAAATAACTGAAATTTAAACCAAAAGCAATGCAATCATATGAGAAACAATGCACAAGATTTTACATGAAAGCCCAGGATGGGAAAACCACAATGAGAAATGCTCCTAGGATCTATTGTCCTAATACAGCCTCACAATTGAAGAAATTACAAGATTTTAGAGCACCAACCCAAGGAATCACCAAATCCCCTTGTATGAGCACCAACTCATCAAGTATCTAAGCACCAACTCAGAATTCTCAGAGCACCAACTCTAAGATAATTACAAGAATTATGACTTATTACAATTCTGTGATTTCCTTCTTAAAAAATGCACATACTATTAACAAACATTTATATTCTGAGTATATCAAAACAATTCCAATT
Organism: Thuja plicata; assembly: GCA_018584345.1. Taxonomy (NCBI): domain Eukaryota; kingdom Viridiplantae; phylum Streptophyta; class Pinopsida; order Cupressales; family Cupressaceae; genus Thuja; species Thuja plicata. The sequence goes on from MU225539.1 coordinate 341,451, forward strand.
CTTCTTCTGCAATCTGAATACGATCTAAAATAATAACTCTGCAAATGTAACTGCCCTCTGTTATTGGAAATAGCTTTATCTATAAATTTGATAGAACAATAATCAATAATCAAACTTTACTGCAAGTATAGATTTAAAAACAATTCTGAAACAGAACACTGTTAAAGCAGATTAACGAGAATCACTGTCATTGATATACCTGATATCTACTTTCAAATTGTAATGTCCCCTTTCTAGAATAAGATTTGATAAGAAATAATAAAAATAAATAAATAAATAATACTATAATTCATTATATAACGAAAAAATATAATCAATATAATATTATATTATATTATATGAATACAATAATATAATAATACAAAATATAATCTATTGATATAATTATAATCTAAATAATTATATAATTATATTTTAATTATATTATAAAATAAATAATAATATTAAAATATATATAAATAAATGAAATGTAATGATTTAATATTAAATATAATATAATAAAATAGAAAAATAGACATAAATGAATTAATGATAATAAAATAATATATATTATAATATTATAATATATAATATCAATATTGATATTATAATATTTTTTAGTATATTATTAATATTAATATTCTATTAACATTCATTTTAGTATATTAATATATATAATATTATATAATAACATTATTCACATCATATTAATACAAAGGCCGATAGGCAAAAGTTACGACCTTTGGGACGACCATCCTATAAAGGTCGAAAGACAAAATTATCGAACGGGGGGGAGGAATTGTTTAGGAAGTCAAACAAATATTAAGCAAACATTATAAATTACATAGCTGAGTTGAAAGACAATGACCGTGTTACTAAATCCATGACAGCGAACATGAACGAAAGCATACCTTCATAAGCAAGGAAAGAATCAAAGAAGAGTATTAAAGAGCAACAGTTCTTAATGACAGTGTTATCGACGAAGGTAAAGAATTATATTACAAGCAGCGACCAGCAAATGATTACATAAATAGGGATGATTAAAGCCAGCGATGAAGATTGAACGGAGGAACACTAAATGCAATGCCCTCATCGAGAGCAATGAACAATTGTTTTATTATCACCGTATGCAAGTATTGTTTACCATTGATTGTTGCGATAATTCTCTATGCCAACAGAATCTATCAATGTATATTATAAATCATTGCTTGGATCGATCAAGACATATGATCGACGCATAAGGGGGATCAATAAGAGTAAAGAATTATGATAAGTCCAGAATGGTTCGATGTGCATCGACTAACTTATTGATAAGATACAATTGAAAGGTGATTTGCTAATCCCGGAGATATACTATTAAGATAAGAAGGATCGACTTACGTAACTAATATTAGTAAATAAGGAGTGGTCAAAATAATCACTAAGGAAACGATAGTATACAAATAATTAATTTAATGAAGAGACGTGTTTATGGAGAGAAATAAGACATGTATCCTAAATTGCAACCAATCCCTTTGATCAGTAAGTTATAAGATGGTAATCAAATTCAATCTATAAGGGGGATATATTGGAGATACAATCAGCTCTGCAGATTCAACTATAGGTTATCCACTAGCATATAGAAGACAAAGGATCATAGATTCATAAAGAAACAAACCCATCGGGAATTGCAATACCCTAAATTACATACTATACATGGTAAATATCAGATCTAATATTGGGGAAATACTTCAGCTAATTGGATCAGCAGCAAACAAGAAGGATAATCACATATAAAATATAAGTCTCATAGACAGCAATAACAATGCTATAAGCAATATTGAAAATATATTAAGATAGCAATTTCAGCACTGTAAATAAGATTGAATCTATTGGTAGACTCATAAAGACAACTCAGGGACATCAAGATACATCATTGCTATAAACCATATCATTCTGCCTCATTACAAATTTACAACTATTTGATGTATCAAGTGATCGTTGTACCTTGTGAAATCACATTAATTCCCTTAAGAATATGTAATTGCAAGTGACCTTACTTGTCTTCATTGCACAGAGTTCCATAATAGCAACTGATAATTGGTGAAATAACCTTATTCAGTTTTATCAATTCAACTATTGCAAAACCAAGGAGTCAAAATAAGGTAAACGTCCCCATTTCTTGACCTAGCTAGTTGGGGACATTACACAAATTACCTTCCTTCCTTGGCAAACAATCTCAGACTTCAGCCCACAAATTGTCTTCACAATGTCACCATCCAAATTGATACAGACAAAATATTTATCATTAATCAACACTTTCCTTCAGTCTGCATTTGATTCATCACAACTTCAATTGTTTCTCAAAATATGTTAAGTATATGCATTAGACTTCACACAATAATCTTCCTCTTTTTAGACTCTTCAAAGCATAAAGCTTTATCACCTTTATCAACACTTAATCCACATATTAACACTTTTTCTCTCTCAAGACATAATACACATGCGATGCCTTTTGCATTCGATCACCAACACAATTCACTCCCACTTCCAACAAGTATGAATGAATAAATATAACAATCCTTCTCTCTTGATCGATGGGAACTTCTAACTGCCAGCACACAAACTGATAACTGTCTGCACAAACTGATAACTGATAACTGTCACCAAGTTTAAGACAAAAAAAGAAGTTTATTTAAAGAAAACCTTTGAAGACCAAGATTTGTTTATGTGCATCAAAAATCTTCTAACTCAGACATCTTTAAGAACATTATCAAAGGTTTGAATCGGGATAACTGGATAACAATGAAAAGATTGCACATATCTTTCAATTGATACAAGTCTGAAGGAATATACACTGTATAAAATTGATATCTTGGAAATCCGATAGAAGACTCTGTTTGTACATATGATTTGATATACCCGTTCAGCAATCAGATCATCATCCTTATACAAATTCCAGATATCACGTATTGCTGCCATTCAATCCCTCATGCAAGTTTTTATGTCTTCCATTGTCTGTTCTATAGCAGTGATTCAATCTGAACTGTTTATCTTAATATAACAGTGATTAATCTGATTATCTCATACTAATTTTGACATCAATGACAAAAAAAAGTCTAACATCTATGGCTGTTTTTTCAATTTTATTTGTTTTTTTGTAAGCTTCATTTTCCAAATTTAATTTTAATCATTATTCCATAGACATGACTGCAAATGCATATTCATAAATTATGTTCATTGTTCATTGTTCATAATGTCATCAAGATTCAACATTGAAATTTAAATTTTATTTTTGAATTTGTCAAACTAGCTTTTAGAACTATAAACTTAAAAAACTTGAATTTATATTGTTTATTGCAATGTCATAATGAGCTCTTTTGGCATGAGGAGGATGAGGTTGAGGTTTGCAAATGAAAGCATTGAATCTGAATATACACCTGAGGCTAAGGGAGTTGATGCCGTGAGGCTGAACCTAATGCCCGAACTAATTCCATGGCAAGTGCAGCTAGAAGTATAAAATGGCCCTCCACATTACTAATAGAGCATGTTGGGGGTCCATTTGATCATAAGTCTCCTCTCAAACAGTTTGCAATAAAATTACTAGGCAAGCTAGGAACATCTAGGGCCACAAGGATACGGAAGTGCCACTTTTGTGAGCTTGAATGGTTTGGCAGCATTACTAGAGTTATTAGACCTTCTTCATATTCGAGGAAAAGGTGTGGATGTATGTTCTTGTTTGGGTAATGTGGCAAACTTAAGTTCAGAGCTGAGATAAACAAGCTATAGGGTGTTCCTAATGCTAGTGCAGCTGCACCTATGCCTACTACTGTCTCATAGGATGAAAGTTCATCAGATCCAGCCACAAGGTTCTAGTCATACTATGCAATGAGAGTAGCAGAGATGGCAAGTTCTTCTTCACGAACCCATGTAGGAGAGGGTAGGGGGAAATGGAAATTGACAAAGTGATGCTAGTAACCCATAGCAAATGTATTCAATGTGCAGCTGAGGAATGATAGAGATGATGTTGTTGTCGGGTAAAACTAAGTGTTGTTAGTACTTGTTAGTTCGGTCGAGGGATAGGTAGTTGGGAATGGTTGCGACGGTTGGCACTTGCAACTCCCTCGACATCTATATATGTCATGTACTTGCATCCAAGAGATAGCATTGTAATGTTGGCTTTGTGGCAATTGTTGTGTGCGTTTTGGTGTCATACATTGTAAACACTTGATGGAATTAATAAAGAAGCAATTGTGAGTTCTTTGATGTACTATGTTCTGTTATATTTCCTTATATTCTCATATGCATTAAACTGTTACCCTACGGGACAAACATTTGGCGTCGTTGCCGATACGAAACTGGGAGTGACGGAGTGTTAATGGTGAAGGGAGTATAATGGTCCAACCAGTGGACGAAGGTGCAAGCAGCAGTTGCGAAAACGAAGAAGGGTTTGAGGAGTTGTTCGAAGGTGAAAGGGCATTGACAGTAGACTTCGTAGCCCTACTGCAAGCATCTATCGAAACTCACGTCCGAAGGGAGGCCGCACAAGAGGAAGTTCCGGAGAGCGCAGTGTGGACTACACTTGGTGTAAGCCCCGTGGTAGATCGGTTGATGTGTCGGTTGCCCAGACTATTGGCACAAACATTCCTTGCTCCGCAGAACCGCCAAGAAGAGACTTATAGAGAAACCGTTGCCAACAAATTTTGCAGCGGTACAAAGAAAATAGTGAGAGGGAAGAAGACGAGCGTGATGAAAGCAAAAGGCGTCAAAGTATCCTAAACCCCTACGAGAGGAAAGATTAATGCCAAACATTTTGAATAAGGACAGAAACCGTACCCAAAGAGGACAGGAAGAAGACTACGAGGCCTACCAGCGGGCCCTGAGATTGGAAGAGAAAGAAAAGCGAAGGCAAAGGCTACAAAGACTTATCGAGGGACGATTGGAAATAGAAGAAGTGGCCGAAGGCAATCTAGGAAGCGTCGAAGGTGGGACCAGAGGCCACGAAGGACATGAGGCGTATAGTATTGAAGGGGGTAACCAGGTTGAAGGAGAAGCGGTCGAAGGAGTGGTCGAAGGGGACGTTGTACTTGAATTAATTGAGGAGATTCGACATAGGTTGGGATACCTTACAATTACACCGCCAAGGGTGGAACCAGACAACCGAAGGGAAAGAGAGACCGCGAACAAAGAAGTAAAGGATACTGGTGCGGCCGAAGATGTCGGGAGTGTTTACCTCGCTAAATGTTTACCTCACTGGGTAAACTAGGAATTACAGAAAGTAAATACACAGAGCATGATAAAGATAGGCCAGAGAAGAGTTCTTTTATTATTCATCAGTAATGCGTATACAAAAGATCACAGCAATATAGTTTCCGTTTACACCAAGATATCTTACCCGAAGGTAGTACATAAAATATATAAGGACTGAAGGGATGCGATGCCACCCGTTACAACTGTACCCCAACTACCTACCCTTCGGGCGACTAACTAACAACATCAATCACACAATATGCTAACAATACGTTTTACGGGCTAACATCCCCCCAAAAAAAGAAAGTTGTCTCCGGACGACAAAAAACAAAATGTCCAAGACCCACAACAAAACGAGATGATTGCACTAACTATACATAAGAAATCAAGATGAAGGAGCGGGCGAAGGAAGTGTCCCTGATGAAGAAGGGCCTGGTGTGGTGGTTGTGCATGCTCTGAGCTCCAGAAGTTCCTCGGTCCTGTACTTCAGATCGCGCTCTGCAATCAACTATCATTCCCACACAGTCTTTACCACGAAAGCGGCCTCCAACATTTTCTTATCCTTCATCTCTGTCGCCTCCTGAGCTACAACCAACTGCCTCTCCAATTGAACCATCTCGTCCCTTAGACTACTCTCCAAGTGGGTCATCTCAACCTAATGTTGTATCTCCAAAGCTACCCAAGACTCTCGTTCCCTGACTAACTCAGCCTCGGCAACCCTTAGCCGAGTGGCGAGCTCCTCCCGAGCTGCAACCACCACTACCTGCTCTGCTTCGGCCCCAACTCCTACATACCAAGCCCTCCGCATCTCAAGGTACACAACGCAGAAGCTTTGCTCCAACTCTTGGAGGAGAGAGTACAATCGATGTCCCCCAGGTAGTCTCAGAGCCTGCCACGCCTGCAACATCTCGGGAGTCTCAACCGAAGGCCATCCCTGAGAGAGAAAGCATCTCTTGAACTCCCCCTCACTCTGGCCAGTGAGGAATGCAATACTACAGCCCACGGCCCCTGCTGCAATATCCATACCTGCGGCCCGCATAGAATCAGCTAACTTTTGGCCCACCTCAAGCATCTTGTTGCCAACCTCCGAGATCTCTACCATGTAGGCACCCATGGCCACTAGTTCACTCTGTGGCTCATGCTCAACTTCGGGTTGTGTTGGAGTTTTACCCTTCGACCCCGCATCCTCACCCCTAGATCGAATGTCCTCCGCAATATTCAAAGTTATCGCACTGCATTCCTACACATCTACCACCTCTGCACCCAGTGGCGGCAACTACCTCTGTCTCGATGGAGGAGGTCCGATGGGCTGCATGGGCGCTAACTGGAACTGGGTGAGCCAGGCATCCACTATGTCAGAAGCACCTCCCGATGCGACTGACTCCATCCCTGCCTCCAGAGCCAGTGTCTCTCCTATGCCCACACCGTCCCCTATAACCACTACTATTTGTCCTTCAGGCTAAATCTCCAGGGGTGGCACCTCTGCGGCTAGCTCTATCTCTGTTGTTGTTGGCCGGACCTGAGAAGGGGAAAGAGTCACTAGTGTGCGTATCTGCCCAAAACCAGGTACGGGTACTGCAGCAGTCGTGAGCATAATCCCTGACAGGAGTGTTGGTGCGAATAGAACTCTTCCCTCCGAGGGGGTGGTCTGTGTGGAAGCAACCAAATCTCCTACCGGCTCAAGCTTAGCCCGGTCTACCAATCGAAAACTGTCTCCCCCACTTACCCTGGAAGACTCCTCAGACTCCTCCACACTATCGCTTCCCATGCCATCATTTCCTTCCGACTCGAAGGCTACCACCTGAGATTTCCTCTTCTGACCCAACTATGTACCCCCAGTATCCAAGTGTCGCCAGTAAAAATCGATGGTTCTGCTGGCGCAAGGTGCCCTACGGCTGTACCTCCAACTTCTCTGATGGGACCTACTAACAAGTGGCATCCAAAAATAATCCAATAGCATAATGTGGCATATAGAATGCTTTATACTACAGCATCAGGAATTCATACATGTGTTCTACGAGTGTAGCACAATCATACACGATCCCATTTTTGAGACCATTCATCAGTAGAATCTATGGGATGGCAATATCCGAAGCCCTACTGGACCCTGTCAACCGGCTTTTAATCACATCCATAATAGCACGCCACTCCCTGGTTGCAATGAATGTCTTCTTGATGCCTTGTCCCTTGGAAGCGGAAGCAACCGAGTGCATTTCTACAGGTGACAAACCTCTCGAAACTAGTGATATACACTTCACTTTTTCTTCCCGATTCATTTTCTTCGGTTTGCTTGCAACCTTCTTCCCGTGCCTACCCGGAATACCAGAGACTGGTAAAATCAGCGACGGCAGATGCAATGGTGATGGAATGGCTGCGATAGTCGAAACTACTAGTTCGGCTAAACCTGTTGAAACTATCAATCATTATCCTCAGTGCCCCTTCATATTCTCGAATGCAAAAAATAGGCATCTGTATGGCCCAATGCACTTCCGCGTGTCGTAGTTGCCCCTTTGTGAAATCATCGTCAGGCGTCTCCTGCCACCATTGTCTGCACTCTACTCTATTCAAACCCTCAAATGCTAGTCTATGGTGTAACTGTAGCTTTGTGGGCTGGCATTTCCACTCTCGGCCTCAACTTTTTATTGGTTGGATCTGCTTTGCCTGCAACTTTCACTCATGAGGGCAAAACTCGCTTGTCTTTTTCCATGCCTGCATTGCTTGAAGGTGATGCTTGTAACTGTTTCCTCCAATTCAGTTTCTTCCTCCTTGTGTCCATTACCTGTTTCTTCCTTGTCGTTGTGTGCAATCCCTAACCACCTGGTGTGCTTGTACGGCTCTTGCTTGTACGACTCCGCTTAAAACTCCTCGTAACTGCTTTCTCTGGATTGTACGGCCCGGCTTGGTGTTCGCAGTTCAAAGTGCACCGTACAATGTACGGCCAGCACTTTAATATTATCCCTGTCGTACGATGTACGGCCAGCACACTTCCTCTCCCTTCGTCCGTACGATGTACAGTATGTGTCTTTTGTTTTCTACCTCCCCTTCGTTCGTACGGCCCACATATAGAACTGTTGTTGTCGTACGGCGTACGGCATGCAGCTACACCTGTGGTACCTTCCATCCGTACGGTGTACGACCAGCCTTTTCCTTTCTTCTCCACACACTTTGTCCGTATGATGTACAACCTGCTAGAAACTCTAACTCGCCTATGTATGGTTTATATGCCACTCAAAAAGACAATCCTTATGATGCTGTACAGCGACAGTCCATACAACACCGTACTTTTTTTGACTTTTTTTTTCTTTTTTTAATTTTTTTTTAAAGAAAATAAATTTCGTACGGTCGTTCACGTGGGTGAGTATTCCCGCCTGTTACGCGGGTGACCCAAGTTCGATCCTTGGCAACGGCACCAAATGTTTACCTCACTAAATGTTTACCTCACTGGGTAAACTAGGAATTGCAGAAAGTAAATACACAGAACATGATAAAGATATGCCAGAGAACAGTTCTTTTATTTATTCATCAATAATGTGTATACAAAATATCACAACAGTATAGTTTTTGTTTACACCCAGATATCTTACACGAAGGTAGTACATAGAATAGATCGGGACCAAAGGAGTGCAACGCCACCCGTCACAACCGTACCCCAACTACCTATCCTTCGGTTGACTAACTAACAACATCAACCACACGATATGCTAACAATACGTTTTACGGGCTAACAAGGAGGACACTGGAGCACAGTGATCACAACATGTTCGATTCAGCTATACCTAGTTCAGGAGTTCCCTGTGGTTCAGGAGTTCCCAACGGACCGAAGCCACAAAAGAATACATTAATGGAAAATAAACAAAAATTGCCCAAATTCACAAGGGATGGCAAGGACGACCCTGTACGGCACTGCAAAACATGCGAGACAATTTGGTCTGCCAACGGGGTGACCGACCACGATGAATGGGTAGTCAGTTCCCTGCGAACCTCCGTGGAGTAGTCATCGACTGGTTCTCCGACATTGATAGAACAAAGGTAAACACATGAGATGAATTGAAGAAAGCATTCCAGAGTGAGTTCTAACTGCTTTGGGACGACAACGAGATCGTGGCAGAGATCTACAGTACAAAGCAGGGAAAGAATGAGAACATAAGAGCGTACGGTCGGCGGTTGAAGGAATTGTTGGGAATGATGGACAACTAACCAGCCGACGGCTTGAAGAAACGATGGTTCGTAGAGGGCTTGAAAACCTCTCTAAGGAAGAAAATGAAAATTGTCCTGGCATCGTCGTACGAAGATGCCTACAACCGAGAGATGGATCTGGAGAGTGAAAGCAAAAATCTAGAAAAAAGAATACGTCGTCGGACGACAACAATTCCTCCGATGGGAGCAGCAGTGATGAGGATTCCAACAAAAAGGTGCAAGCGCTTCAAAAAGATATGCACTGTATGATGGAGTTCAAAGCAATGAAGGAGAGCACCAGCAAGAACGAAGGCAAGTTATGGTGTACGGACTGTAAGGAGGAAGGTCATACGAAGGGCGCATGCCCGAAGAAAGCCTTCTGTGACATTTGCTAGGTGATGGGACATTCCACTAAGGAATGCCCATACAATATGAAAACAAGGGGTCCACAAGTACACTTCACTCAAGAACAGTCCTCGACATCTGCAGCAACGGACACCTCTCAGATACAAACCAATACCAACGCATCACCAGTTGGATACCGTAATAACCGAGGCGGGGGAAGAAGTAACAATAATAATAACAATAGTGGTCAGAGTCCAATCTAATATGATGCGAAGGGTTGCCCCATTATTCAATGTCGAGCCTGCAACCAGTGGGGACACTTTGCTCGTGATTGCCAGAAGGAAGAATCTCCTCAGTATCTATGCCAATGGTGTGGACCGAGTGACCACGAAGATGTAAACTGCCCGATGCTCAGAGTCAACCGATTAGACATTGAGAAGTCGGACGGAGAGGAAGGGGTTGTTGGCAATCACTCGACAATAGGCCAAGAAGGCGATGTACCCAGACCCTCGAACGGAGAAAGAGAGGGTACGGGAAGCAAAGGCAAACATTGAACGGAGGTCTTCCAGGAGGGCTACTATGAGTTGAGGAGGACTTAGCAAGTGGCATTTGAGGCTGAGGCCCAGCGACTGGCAGCAGTGACAGCCCGAGAGGAGATGACCACTCGACTCCAGGAGATTGAGGAGCATCACAGAGATGAGTTTGCTCAGGTGAGGGTTGCATGGGCAGCTGAGAGGGCATCTTTGATAGCACAATTCGAGGTGGAACGGACAGAGAAAGGCGCTATGGCAGCTCAGTTGGAGGAGGCACGAGCAGAGAGAGCCATGGTAGAGACTTGCCTGGCTAGTGCTATTGAGGTAACCGACAAAAAGGATAAGGAGGTCCTGGAGGCAACTTATCTGGTAAAGACTGCTATGGAGCGACAGATGTTGGTTGAGCGCAACCTGAAACTAAAGACAGAGAAGGTGTATGAATTGAGAGCACGACTGGCGGCATCTACACCACCGCCGGCACCCTCCTCATCAGGGACGCTTTCTTAGCTTCCACCTCAGTTTTGATTTTTTCCTTCTATACAGTTGTCTAGTTATTTCATCTCCATTTTGTTGTGTCATTCGGAGACTTTTTCTTTTTTGGGGGGGGGATGATGTTGTCAGGTAAAACTAAGTGTTGTTAGTGCTTATTAGTTAGGTTGAGGGATAGGTAGTTGGGAATGGTTGGGACGGTTGGCACTCGCAACTCCCTCGACATCTATATATGTCATGTACTTGCATCCAAGAGATAGCATTGTAATGTTGGCTTTGTGGCAATTGTTGTGTGCATTTTGGTGTCATACATTGTAAACACTTGATGGAATTAATAAAGAAGCAATTGTGAGTTCTCTGATATATTGTGTCTGTTATATTTCCTTATATTCTCATATGCATTAAACTATTACCCTACGGGGCAAACAGATGTCATCAGAAAGTTTTTCTTTGCCAATAACATTCCTTTTTTGTAGCTTGATCTACTTATTATAAGATGTTGTTGATGGTAGCAAGGGGAGGACCGTCATATGTGCCACCCGAGGAGACAAAATTGAGGACCGCAATCTTGAATAAGAACTATTCAAAGATTAATGTGTTGGTGGAGAAAATGAAGGAATTTGGGGTGAAGAGTGGATGCAATATAGTCATGGATGGGTGGATGGACATAACAAACCATCCACTCATCAATATCATGGTTACATGAACAAAGGGCCCATATTTTCTTAAGGCGGTTGATTGTTCAGAGGATCACAAAAAATGTTGATTTCAGTTTCAGATCCTCAAGGATGCTATTGAGGAAGTTGTGCCACGAAATTGGTCCAAGTAGTCACAAATGCGGTCCATGTGTGCAAAATAATGGGGAGATTAGTTGAGGCATCTTACAAACATATTTGGTGGACACCTTGTTGTGTGCATGCCATGAATAATGCACTCAAGGACATGGAGAAGATTGAGTGGATCAAAGCAGTGAGCAATGATGCTAGAGATATGCAAATGTTTATCTACAACCACCACACTTCACATGCACTCTTGAGGAAACTCTTCGGAGTTCTTGTAACCTATTGATACCAGATATGCATCCTATCTCATTCTCTTGGAGAGAATGATTGAGTTGCAAGAGTCATTGCAAGTCATGGTTACGACAGCAAAATGGAATTGGTGGACTGAGTCTAAGCTAGAGCAAGGGAGAAGGGTGAAGGATATGGTGAAGAGTGATGTTTTATGGAGCGATTCAAAATATGTAGTCTCCGTCATTGCTCCAATTGTCTAGGTCGTAAGATATAGGGATGTGGATGTTACACAATGGTAATTGTTTGATATTGTTCAAAGAATGAAATGTACATATAGCCAATTACAATGACGATGTTTCCTAAAGAAACAATCGATACCTAAAGACTAAATTAAAAACTATCTAACCAAACTAATATTACATTATTGACCATTCTATAACTAGATATGCAAATATTATTCTAATACCCTCCCTTCATAGTCAATCTGTCAACTACACCAAGTTGCCCCCTAAATTTTACAAATTGTCCAGGCCCAGAGACTTGGTGAGAATGTTTGCAATCTAATTCTCAATTGGAACATACTGCAACTGTACTAATCCATCCTCTACAAGCTTACAGATGTAATGACAGTGAACCTCTACATGATTGGTCCACTCATGGAAGACTGGATTTTTGGCAAGTTTGAGCACCCCTTGATTGTCACAAAATAGAGGTGAAGGATCTTCTTGAGACATGTGCATGTCAGGAAGCATCAGTCGAAGTCAAAATGTCTCACAAGCTGCTTTAACAGTTCCCCAATATTCTGCTTCAATTGAGGAAAGAGCTACCACCTTGCTAGTCCATGTGACTGCACCTATTCCCAGACTGAAGGCATACCTAGATGTAGACTTCTTGCCATCAATAAAAGCTGCCCAATCTAAGTCTATGAAATCAATGAGTCTAGGATCTTTACTTCTACCATACAAAATACCAAAATCAGAAGTACCTTTACATACCTCAACACATGCTTCGCTGCAACCCAATGTTCAGCTCTAGGAGTTGTCATGAAACGAGAGATGTAGCTCACAGTAAAACTAAGGTCAAGTCTAGTGGAGTGAGATAGACGAGACTACCCACTAGTTGCCTTAACATGGACTCATCCACCATAGGTGAATCTATTTTGGCAAACAACTTCAACCCTTTCTCCATAGTTGTGGATGCAAGTTTCCAATCTTGCATCCGAAATTTTTCTAGCAAAATTCCCAAATCTGTAGGTGAATCTATTTTGGCAAACAACTTCAACCCTTTCTCCATAGTTGTGGATGCAAGTTTCCAATCTTGCATTCGAAATTTTTCTAGCAAAATTCCCAAATCTGTCATGTCAAATGACTGGCACAAACTTTGTTTGATCTGCTCACTCAAAAGTGTTGAACTACCAATAATAATCAGATCATCAACATAGATGACAAGTAAATAAGATAAGATAAATTTATTAATATCCAACTAAAGACCACAAAGGGTCAAAAGGACTACCAAACAAAAGACGAAAAGCCTGCCCACAGCAGGGACACCAAATGGTGCCTGAAGGAAAACAACAAGAGAAACAAAGTAACAATAGAGAAAGAGAAAGGAGAAGGGGGCCACAACAAAAGACCCCTGATCCCCCACAACCATAACCAGAACAGCAGAGAAGAACCCCGAGACAGAAGAATAAGCCAAGGGGCTAGTAGTGCGCGTGAAATGTCTCTGAGACTTCCTAGAGGAGGAACAAGTGTTAAATTATAGCATCGAAACAGATTGATATAATTATATTAATGGTTATCAATATGTATAATCGATTATATACATATATGTTTATATATATATATATATATATATATATATATATATATATAT
>MU225539.1:359800-396073 GCA_018584345.1 Thuja plicata
GCGCATAAAGGAAACATAGTTACGTTAACTATCATTCGATAGTTAACGTAACCTACCATATTAATATATGGTATGTTACGTTAACTATTGAAAGATAGTTAAACGTAACATAGTATATGTTAAGAGGCCGCGCATCATAATAAACCGTGCTCACTAATCCACGGGTCATGTATACGTATAGACATGGCTATACGTGGCCTAAGCCACGTAGTCATGTCTCTACGTAGCCATGATCATTCATACGATATTTATACCATTCGAATGGTTAGAGGGAAGCGATCAATTACACCGGCATCGTCTTCTCCTCTGCAACACACAGTGATACATAATCAATAATATATACATATATATTCTCTATAGGACGATCTTGATTTTTCCAACAAGAGGAAAGTAGCTGCTGAAAATAACTCCTCCAGGGTCTCGCAAATCTAGAATGCCTGGAAGGAGGGAGAATAAGCTAACGCTTGGTACCACGCGCTAATTGAAGCCTGGAGAAAAAGGAGGTGATAAGCTGACAAGACTGCGTACTAGCAAGGTGCTAATGCTTGAGCGAATGGTCTCAAAGTCAAATGACTTCCTGAAGATAAAGTGGAAGGCATCTCTGATCCGTGATTCTGAAAAATGTGGAGAGAGACAAAACCCCTCTGAATAGGCAATAGAACCTCCCTCTGATCTCATAGTATATAGGACACCGGAAGATGAAGTGCTCCTCCGTCTCAGCCTCCTCGATGCTGCATAACCAACAAATCATGTTCTCTCTGTCAAGCGGATGATATGTCTCAATACAGAGCCGATGAGAGCCCACTCTGAAAAAGAACCAAGGGGGATCCAGAGGGAATGCGACCAATGGTGAGATAAGTAAGAAGGGCAGATAATGAATCTAACCTGTAGCTCTAGGAAGTGCTCAGCATAAAACGCCATCTTGGGGCAAAGGCCTCCATGGGGATTAACCCGAGTAGTGTGGATGAACTGCCTATAAGTGTCTGTTCTGATACACTTGTTCAACTCTTGCCTAGACAAGAGGAAGTGGTGAAGAGCATCAAGAAAATACTGAAAGGGAGGAAGATGATCAATCTCAATCCCAATAGACACAAGAAGGGTTAAAGCCTTAGTGAACCAACCACAGGCCTGACCCAAAGAAACAAAAGCAGCAATAGACTCAGAGGAGCAGTAAGTGAGGTAGGCGTACCTGTAGTGCCCCTCACGAGAATTAGCAAAGCCACGTAGGCGATGCAAGAACTAAACAAGATCAAAGATGGCCCCAAGCCTGAAGAGATGAGCCCCAAACTCTGCAAGAATAATATAATGAGAAATGGACTACTTGCACCTGATAATGTGTTGGAGAAGAAGAATTTGAACCCGCTCAACGAAAGCCCAATCGAGCTCCAATAAGGAAGGTCCCCAAACGACGGACCCATAAAGAATAGTAAGTCTAATCAAAGAATCCATGAGGGTCAACTTGGACATGGTGTCCAGGAAATGGTACTGGAAACATTGTCTCTCAAGGACGGCCAAAGATCCATACCCCTTGTTGATGCGAAGCTAAATGGCAGGTCTCAAACTGAAACGAGAACCAAAGAACTTGACCCCCAGATAAGTGTAGGAAGAAGAGATATCAACCTCCAAACCGCAAAAGAAAAAATGCAAGTGAGAAGTCTTCAGAGAATTGAAAACCATCACCTTAGTTTTCCCCAAATTGACAGTCAACTGTCGTTGTCACAAAAAGTTGCAAGACTATCAAGGTGTCTCTGTAAAAACCCTTGGGGGAGGAAGCCAAAAGAACATCATCCACAAAGAGAAAAATAGAAATTAGAACCTAGTAGAGTAGGCAATCATCCCCAGCATGACAATGCTCCTGAAGAAACCCCTCGAGCTCATCAATGTAGACACCGAATAAAGTAGGGGATAGGGAGCAGTCCTACTTAACACTAATGGTGCTCATGATGAAATTAGAGAGTCCCTTGGGGGTCCTAAGACGACCCAAAACTCTCTTGTAAAGTCTCATGATAGTGTATAGTCCTAAAAAGTTAGCACCCATAATTGGATACTTTACTAGGACCTATTAGACCCCATTTTGGTGATTTCAAGATCTAAATGCTTGTTATGCTTGATCCTAGGAACCTGTCTTTTCTCCCTCTGCTTCCTTTCTTCTATTCAGGCATCCCCTCCAAATTTTGGCCCATTTCCCAGGGTACAGAACGCCAATGGCGTTCTGTCCCAAGCAATTGGGGCCCGAATTTGGCCCAGGGCCCGATATCCTGATATTAGCAAGAGTTTTGCTTTTGTGGTCGCCCTAGATCATTTTTGAATCCTGAAATGATGAAGTATAAAAAGACCTTATCTCTACTCATTTTGATATACACACATGATCTACAACTTTTGGCAATCAAGAGCAATTGAGCATTTGGATTCAAGATTTGAAGGCAAGCATCCAAGATCAAGATCTCCAAGTCTCCAATTCTCCAAGATCATTCAAGCCTTCTCTAGTTGATGCAAGTGTCTCTCCCACGATGGCCAACTAGAGGAATTCTCAATCAAGCAAGAAGATTC
This sequence comes from Thuja plicata, assembly GCA_018584345.1. NCBI lineage: Eukaryota > Viridiplantae > Streptophyta > Pinopsida > Cupressales > Cupressaceae > Thuja > Thuja plicata. Next base: position 362,351 of record MU225539.1, read on the forward strand.
TTCTTTCATTCTCCTTCTCTCTCCTTCATTGCAAGTGATTTTCAAGCATATTAACATTCAAGATCTAGGAGTGGCATTCATAGATCTATGCATTTGTGAGGGCATCCTTGATTCTACATCTCATTCCAAGGTCAACTCTTTGGATTTCAAGCACACTTCAATCATCTTCATGGGTGTGAGCAATTTCTACATCTGTCCATGAGGGTTTACGCAAGGTAAATCTACCATTTACATTTTTACATACTTTCCTTTATGCAATCTCTTTTAATTTTCAAGGTTGATTCCTAAACAGGGGTTTTACAAACTTGTCCCCCGTTTTTCTAAGTGCAAGAACAAGTTGCGAAGCCACCGGATTGGAATCGGGAAGATCAGACACAATCGGAAGGACCCAAAAAATTTCAGTCAGTTTTGCCTATTACAAAACGCCATTGTCAATTTGTCCCTAGGTACAAGGCAAGTTTCGGCCTACACCCTACATTTTCTGCTCAAATTTCACATGCAGGTCAATTATGTGCCCTATTTTTCATTTCTGTACTTTTTTGCTCACTATCTGCCCAAATCAGTCTGTTTTTCTCAATTCTTCACAAAGAATGCATGGCTCTTGTCGAATGTTTCATGTAGCCCCTTCAAATATTCCCATATTTCAGTAGCTATCTTGCCTAAGGGTATCTAAGGCAACTGATCGTTGGTAGCCAACAATTTAATGAGCATCACGGCTTCCCGATTCCACTCATCAAATTTATCCTAATCTTGACCCGTCATTGTAGGACAAGCAGATTTGCCCAAAATGATTTGGTCAAGACACCAATATTCAAAAACAGTCATCATCTATTGCTTCCAAGTGTTGTAGTTGCGGTTGTTGAACTTCGGACTACCTTCCAACACTATGTTGGTCAAAGAAGCCATCTTTTATGCTTTTCAAGGTAAGAAAAACAAGGTAAAATTGAAGAGGCTTAACTCTGATTGCACAAAACCCAAGGCACAAATCCGAATGCACAAAAAATAAAGGCTGATTCTGAAGCACAAACTCCAAGTTAAAATTGTTGAAAACCCTAGGTTGTCAATACAAAGAAATAGAGGGTTGGATGAAAACCCTAGCCGTAGACTAAGAAAATAACAAAAAATTGTGAATTTTACAGATTCGTGTTTGCAGAAATAGCTACTACAATACTAGTCAAAACTAGGAAAATCGAACCTGCCCAGAAACGCAGGTTGCACACACAAAACGGCACCCAAAAAAATGTCTTCAAACTGAGCTGCTAGACCCCTAACGCAGATAATTGCATCTCGTTTTGCAGATGTGAGCAAGAAATTTTTTGTAAAAAAATGCGAGTTCCAAAAACAGAGAAAAAGTGACTCACGGATTGAGGACAAACAGAAAATGGCAAAGCAAACATGGGGCATCTCGCGAGCAAGGAAAAACAACACAAAAAGCCCCACTCATTGCCAAAAAAATGGCACTGAGAGACGTGTAAAAACGACAAGCAAGAAAACTGTGCATAGGAAAACATGAAGTCGCACAAGCTTGGCATAGAAGAACGCAAGCAAGTTGCAAAAGACACAGGTGATTTTCATATAAGAACTCAAACAAGTTGCAGACAGAACAGACACACGGGCATAAGGAAACACGCCTTCAAATATCTCAAACAAGAAACCCTACGAACTCAACACACAAAACCAAAAAACCCACGACCAAAGATTTTTGAAAAATTTGCACTAAAAAAATTCCGTTGAGAAATTTTTAGAATTATGAAAATTTTCAAAAAATCTCACTCTTGCACTGATACCATGTTACCCAATGCTAATTGTTTGATACGATTCAAAGAATGAAATGTACAGATATAGACAATTGAAATGACAATGTATAAAAAATCGACAACTAAAGACTCAATTAGAAAACATCTAACCAAACTAATATTACATTATTGACCATTAAATAACTAGATAAGCAAATATTATTCTAATAGTAGATGCGCCTATCCTTGAGTGGTGTATGAATGCATTGACTCTATCCTTGACCAAATGACGGTTTTCGTGTGAGAGGACCCACATTAGCATTCTACAATGAGCACATCTAGCCAATCATTCATTGAAAATAGTAGAAGCTCAACACTCGCTCACACATGGCTGCCTATGCATTGAATCCTAAGTGGTACAAGCATAGGCCTGGTAGAGTTACATTGATACAAGATGATGAGGTGAAGGCAAGGTTCTTTAAGGCCATTGAGAAGATGTGTGATCTTGTAGATGCTAGTACGATCCGCACTGAGTGGGCCAAATTCGCCACTCTTCAAGGTTATTCTATGGTGGCCAAGATGGATATGGCAACTATATTTAAGTAATATTGCAATATTTAGCCTATAATGGTAATTTAAGTCAGTTAGTATTTAGAAACTTTCTTTTGTCTTTAGTTCTCGATCTTTTCCCTTATTTAAAGATCTTTTGTAATTGCTTAGATAAGGAGTATTCCTCTCCTTTGTTTAGTACAATCAATTATCATTTCATAGGATCAAAGCAGAGGTTAATTTTTTGGCAAATTTTTGGATATAATAAAATTCATTGACCATTTAACTAAAAATTTTGTAAAAATTTCTAGAATTTTTGGATTGATTTTTTTTAAAACAAAAATTGTGGGGTTTTTTGGTGGATTTTTCATATAGTAAAATTCATGGTTTTTTCCTAAACATTTTGTGAGAAATTTTCAAAAGATTTTTTAATCAATTTAAAAAAAAAAAAATGTTTTTTCTTCCTCTAGAAATCAAGGGTTTTTACCACTTAAGTGTTTAAACGATTTTTATCTACAATTAATTTTGGAAATCATGAAAGGTTTTTCTAGAAAAACTGTGACTTTTCTTTTGCCAGCTACTTTCTAGGCCGCTTCTAGGCCTGCATCATTTTTTTCCAAGGCTGTTTTTTGGCGTGCGATTGGTTTCTGTCGACATTAGTGGTTGTTTCTGAAGGTTTTGAAGATCGCAGGGGTTTGACCTACTGAAAAATTGCATCATTTTTCCTAGGAAAGAAATGCAAAGGGTTCAAAAAATCGCCTACAATATTCGTGTGGGTTTGTGAAGGGCTCACTTTGACCTACACGCATCATTTTTTCCCTGTTGGCTCAGTGACATACTGGATTTTTCGACTCTAAAAGTGCCACAACAGGTTATTCCGCATGACCAAGATTTTCTATTTTGTTGACTTCTTTCTCGTTTTTCACCAAAAAAAGAGGGTTTCTAGATCAACCCACCTAGGGTTTTTTTACAAAAATATGAAGACTTCTTTTTTATGGATTTTTTTACAAATTTGTGTGTTCTTGCTGCTCACCTAGGATTTCAGCCATAGGGTTCTAAATCTACATGTTTTTAATGATTTTTGAACAAAATCGTGGGTATTCAGAAATTTTGCACGATTTTAAAAGAACAAAATGTGGGTTTCAATTTTCTTTCGATCGTGTCTCAAGATAGCGGGAAGGACACTTTCACTACCCAACATCGTTTTGGAAGGCAGTCTAAGGTTCAACAACAAGAATTACAATACCTAGAAATAGAGGATGCTCGCCATTTTTGAGCACCAGTGTCTTGATAATCTTGTTCTTGGTAAATCTACTTGTCCCACAACTGTGGATAAAGACCACAACAAGTTTGATGAGCGTAATCGAGATGCAGTTATACTATTCAAATTATTTGTCACCGATGAGATGATTGTAGAAGTGTCGTCTAGCAAGACTGTTGCAGAGATCTGGAATCACTTGAAGGATCTGCAAGAGATGCCAAATAAAGGTAGAGCTTTCTTCATTAAAAATATGTTCTCAATTATGATGAATGACATGATGTCTTTGCAAGATCATTTAATGAATTAAAAAGACATTCGGGATCAATTGGAGGCCATTGGTTGCAAGATGGAAGAAGGGGATATGGTGGTTATCATTCTGAAAAGGTTGCCACAATTCTATGGGCTTACCAATGTTGATTATAAGTTTAATGATCTATGCAAAAAGCTGTTAGAGTAGGACAAGTGGAAGTAGTATTTTGGTAGCAGTAGCAAGACAACCAGTGTGGAACAGGCTTTTACTGCCAAAGAAAAAGGCAAAGGCAAGTCCACTCAGTAGAAAGGACAAGGCAAACCTGATGATTCTTCAAAGAATCCAAAATCTATCACATGTCACTATTGTGGTAAACTTGGTCATATGAAGAAGTTGAGTACAAAACCGTTAGCTGATAAAAATCCAACCAGGGAGGGTCTCAACAACACACTCATGTCACAAAGCATTCAAAGGAGAATGGGTGAGCCTTCTATGCATTCGTGACCAAAAGACCAATAGATCACGACAAGTATACTGCATGATAGTTAGTAAAATGACCATAAAAGGAAAGGATATTGAAGTAATATTATAATATTTAGCTTATAATGGTCATTTAAGTCGATCAGTATTTAGAAACTATCTTTATGTCTTTCATTCTCGATCGTTTCTATCTTGGAAAGATCTTCTGTAATTGCTTATATTAGGATTATGCCTTTCTTTTGTTTAATACAATCGATTACCATTTCAAACTATGGCATAGGAAGAGCCAATTTTGTGGTGAAATTGTCATTGACTAAATTCATTGACTACCACTCTTGCCATTCAATTGCTATCTCAAGTTTCTAGTTCTTCAATTGTTGAGAGAAACTAGTCTACATGTAGGTTCATCCACCCTCTTAAGAGTAACAAACATACCTCTAGGAGAGAAAAGAAGCTTGTGGTTGTACATCGTGCTTTGAGTCTCATTTACTACAAGACACTTGTGTACAAAGAGAGTCCACTAGCATGATGGCATTTGGAGCTAGAGGAGCCATCACAAATTGATGGTTTAGTGGAGCTTCACCATGTGAAGTCAAGTAGTTCTAGCGATGAGGAATTTGGGGATGATTAGAAGCCTCCCTTCGCTACATTTTGTTATTTTGATATCATTGTACTTATCGTAACCATCTTTATGATATTGTCATGTCCCTCCTATTCCAATTATATGAAGTCTCTAGGGAGACAGAATTGCAATAATGAATTGGCTAGACTGTAACAAAATGCAATTAGCGACAAAGTGGACAGTTATCCTTTCATATAAATCAGCGATAACATATCATAAAAGAAAGAAAACAAAGTAGCAGTCCCTTGAAACATCAACAATATTGAAAGGATAGATAAGAACAGGGGTCATGCGATGAGTATCGCTAAGGAAGGTATATATTCCAATGGCAATGGCAAATAGAAAATATGTTGGCCTTGATATGACTTTATGTCAAAACATATTATTGATGCACCATGAAAGGAGAGTTAGATATGTTATGCCAAAGTGACCCCTTAACGATGACTAATATCAACACCAAACATTACAGAGGTTTGGATTCAGTCTTGCGCCAAGGAGGAGCTTGGTTCGCTCATCCCAATAGTTGACTGTGTGCTGAAGTTATGTTCATTTATAAGGCATTGTGTTAGGCTTTAGCAACTAGAAGTGACAGAGTTTGATTTGGATCCTTCAAATTCACAACATAGCCTGCCTATGAGACCACGTTGCACTGGCTGTTACAAATATTATAATTATCGAATCCATAGATGGAACACTCGGCGAGTTGCAAAAACTCACCAAGTTTTTGGGCCTAGCAAGTTTTTACCACATTTACTCACACCAAAAACTCGCCGAGTTTTTGGCAAAAACTCACCGATTACTTGCCGAGTTTTTGGCAAAAACTCTGCCAAAAACTCAGCGAGTCTATCATTAAAACTCGGCCGCAATCTAAAATCGGCGTTTAAAGGCAAAAAACGGCCCCAATCAATTTCATTTCACACTGGATGACATTGAGGAGGATGAGTCGGATGAGGAGTCACTGCCAGTGCCAGGAGAAGCTAGAGGCAGAGCTACATCCAGGATGGAGGACGAGCCACAGACTAAGTCAGACATACCGAGTGAGGAGGTGCAGTCACGCCCAGTGCAGTGTTAGGATTCGAAGACAGATATCTAACAATTAAATGCAGATTCAATCAATAAAATAGATGAAAAAAATAAGGGTTACAATATAAGGTCAAAAAATTGTTCCCAAGTCAAATAATTTTTTTGTATCAGCAACTCGTGCCCTTTGTTTTCATTAGCATGCTGTACTTTTTTATCAAGTAAAGTTGTATACATTGAGATAAGATGTACAGAATACAGAAAAGAATCCTGAGACTTGCTGAGACCATGTCATGTGTGAACTGTATGATGATGATGATGTCAATCCCACACATGGCACAGAAACATAGGGCCACAGATGAAAGCATCTGGCATGCTAATAATATGTACACCAATTGAAGAAATTGACAGTAAAAGTTACTGACTTCAATATATGTTAAAGAGGACTATCCATGTTAACATTTTCAATGCCCATTCATGAAAGTATATAGACATAGGTCAATGTCATAGGCCATTTAATATTCAAAGCAAAACCAAGTATATTGCCATGAAAGCATCCGTATAGCCGAACCTGAAACTATAAAGTATAAAAGCTTAAAACTTAAAAACTATATAGTTTCAGAGCAGGCACCCATACCCATTGAATTGGATAGATATCTGCCATATGCAAACTGGAGAATTCTATCCAGCTGTTCCAAGCTCCTGCAGCAGGAATGCATAGCTGTGCCTGGTCGACAAGTACCCATATAACTAATATCACTCTTGTAGGCACTGATGGATTATATCTGCAGGGCAGTTATCCAAGAGGCAAATATGCCTGATAAAAAACAAATTGGTTGGGCTACATTTCTAAAATCTTTTATCGACACACTATGTGTATAACATTTTTGGGATTTCTAAGAGCGGGAATGAACTTGATTAACATATTCTTGAAATGAACTCTTAATTTCTTAGTTTATTACAGTGCATTTTTTATAAAACTTGTTAAAAATTATATTTGCCTCCTTAAGATTCTTAAAAACTTCCAAGTCTCTAAAAGACTCGCCTGGATCTCTGGTATAAAAAAGTTGCAGCGCACAAAAGGAACACCTAGAAGTACCCAACATTTGCTAAAACTATATTTGAATAGGAGACTGGTATAGGAATAGGAATAGGAACAGGAATGGGAACGAAGAGGTGGTGTAAGCGTTACTGTGGAACAGAGTAATTATTCCCATGTTTGGTCATTAGGATGGAACTCCAAATTTCATGGCAAGTTTCCCTTAAGACCCTTTAGCATCTCTCTTCCTCACATGGCTCCGACAATGGCTTGTGAAGTGGTAAAGGTCAAGTTACTTTCTTAGGTCGTAACTTAGCCATTACGGCAACTTGACATCTGAGATATGCCTCGTGAGAAAAAGATTTTTTCGTATATGTGGCTCAAATTTTTATCCCGCTTGAGTTTAACTCCATGATGAATATTAGCAGTAAACAAATCCTTGTCGATAAGCTGAAACTTTCAGTCCAGAATATTATATATTTATTTCTCTGTTATATTTTGGCATTTTCCTGGTTTAAGTGCAAGGAAAGAGAAAAACCAATATCATCTTTGTTATTGTTTTTTCTTTACAAAGCCGTAAGTATTGGTATCTTAAGCATGGACCATGTTAGGATCTTTATGTACCCAAATTTACAGTTTTACTTATTTGAGTATGTAGTGCATTATTTGAGCTGAGAGTAAAAAACCCATGTTAGGATCTGTATGTAGCCCACTTCAAAGTTTTACTTACCTGGGTATCTAATGCTGGGATTGAGGTGCGAGTATGAACCCTGTTAGAATCTTTATATACCCCAATTTACCGTTTTAAGAATTTGAGTATGTAATGCATTGTTTGAGCTGCGAGCAAAATCCATGTTAACTTCTCTATGTACCCCCAAACTTCATAAGTTTACTAATTTAGGTTTGTAATGCATGGATTGAGTTGTTCTTACTTTTAGGGCCTTTGTACACCCTGCTTTATAGTTTTAGAAATTTGGGTAGGCAGTGCATGGGTTGAGAAGTAAGCAAGCAAAGCACGTATACGTACCAGTCTTTTAGTGAAGTCGCCCAACATGACCTTGAAGAAGCAGGAACCATTGAAATTGGACGTACCATGTGTTCTGTGACATGTCTGGGTACATTGTACGCATGCTGTATATCTTTTTGTACCTTCTCTTAACTCTGTTCCTCCCATTTTTATGGTCAATGCATTCAGAGTGAGGAGAGCCACTGAAGATAATAGACAAAATTATTCTTTTTCCGTTTGTTCAGCGGAGTGCCAGCGCATGTGAGACTAAAGAGTGGTATTTCGACAAATCTTCTGGGCAATCGATAAAAATTGTTTCGTCTCCAGACTTCGGGGATGTAATGCCATCTTTTCGGTTACATTAACTTCATTGTTTTCACGAACGCCCTCTGCACTTGTGTAGACGCGATTATGTAATTCAGATTTTTGTGCCTCCCTCACTTCCAAAAAACAAATCCATATTATTGGTATTGTACTCCCCATGATTGGTTTGCCGCTAGAAGGAGAAGTATATGAAAAAAATTAGAATACGGAACAAGAACGGAAAAAAACACAAAACTGATTTTAGTTTTAATTAGTGTCTAAGGAAGTATGCAAATATTGAAAATTCATTATTACGATAGAAATTTTATAGAATGGTAGCATTTCTATTAAAACATAAAACAAAAAATCACTTTAAAATTGGTACAGCTATATGTTGAAAGGATTTAGATATAGAAAGTCTACATATTAGATTTCTAATATAGATTAAGATCAATTTGAAAAGAGTTTTTGGATAGATATTATAGAAGTGTAATATTAAATTATATTATTATTATGTAATATTTTTTTAATTTCTTTAGTAAGACTATTTGAATGTTCATAAAGAGTTGTGTATATTATTTGATTACTATCTTTAAATACTTGTGCTATTGTTTTAATGATGTTTACTTACAAAGGTTTAAAAATGGGTTGAAGATTCAAAGTTGAGAAATATTTTTTTCATGACAATGTAATTCATAGAGCATTTCTGACAAAAGTTAGTTAAATGGCATTTACGATAGAATTTATAATGCCTCAATGTGTAAAAGGAGTTACATTCTATTCTTCAAAGATGCTCTTCTCGAATGAGGTGTTGGATTTTCGAATTGGGTTTTGAATGTGTAGTTTGAATACACCATTTATGATTTCTTATTTTAGAATGCAATATATATTGGAAGCATTAGTTAGACGTTATGTATGGTTGTTTGCAAGTTTTCTCACACTATCAAAATGTTGTTGTATTTAAGAAAGAAGTTGATTTGTTGATAATTTTGTATATTTAAAATTAATACAAATGTGTGTTCTCCATAGAGGTGGAGTTCTTTTGCGAAATGGATTATCCATGTACATATAGTGTTATGTGTATTGGTTGATTTAATTGATTGTTCTCCATATAATATTTTAGATTTAGTGATTAATAACATGTTTATCTAATTTGAATAATAATATTTGAGCATTTTATGGTTATGTTTTGTTGTAACTATTCACCATATTCTAAATATTTTGTATCAATACCTCAATTCTCATTAGAGAGGAACTCCTTTCTCAAAGTGTTATAATTTTTTTGTTGAACTGAGAGCATCTAATGTAGTGGGATTTTAGATATCTATGTGGTTGAAGACATGGCTAGCACATCTCAATCAAAAACTGAAAAGTTCAATGGTTTTGGATACAAATTGTGGAACCTAAAGATGGAAGATACCTTGAAAGGGATGGGTCAATAGAGAATGGAAACATATGAGAATGAACCCATAAATATTTTACATGAAGACTATGTAAAGGTGAATAAGAAAGCTCGAGGTATAAAAAGGTTATGTTTATCCAATTATGATCTCTTGATTGTTTCTATTGAGACTATCACATTTAATTTGAAGAAGATAATAAGAAAATAGACCAAGAGTTTAATTGATAAGTTGTATCTAAAAGCGAAGTTTATTTCTTGAAAATGAAGGAGGGGGACCTTGTTGTAGACTATCTAAATACTTTTAATGTTAACCTTGAGTCAACTTAGTTCTATTGATGTTAAGCTAGAAGAGGAAAATAAATGTGTGTTGTTACTTTATTCTTTGCTCAAATATTGGGAGAATGTTGCTTTAGTGATTTTACTATGGATCAAAAGATGCATAACCTTGTTGCAACCTTGCTTAAAATAAAGAGATGAGAAAAATATCCGTGGATAAAGATTATAAAGATGTTTTGCATATCTAAGGAAGCTCCAAAGTAAAAGATTATGTACACAATAAAGAACGGAAAAAATATAAATCCAATTCTAGAGGAAAGTCTAAAGAAAGAGCAAAGTGAGATGTTTGAATTATAGTTAGTAGGATCGTGTAAATAAGGAATGTAAAATTTTAAAGAACTTTGAGAACTCTTATATTAAAAAACTATTCGATGATGATATTGTTGATACATTGTTTATATGTACTAACACTATTAGTGGTGATAATTTTATGCAATATAATGCACGTAATATCAGAGAGGTATAGTATTTTGGTGACAACAACACTCTTAAGATTGTTTGTTGATGAAAGATAAATTTGGTTTTTAGTGATGGGAGAGTGAATGTTCGTATTATTGTGTTAAACATTTTAGGACTTGCAAAGAATTTAATGTTTATTTTAATATGTATGACATTGGCGTCACAACACTTTTGACAATAATGATTATAGTTTGGCAAAATAAATCTTGGTTTTAACCAGGGACATATACAGTAAAAATTTATTTAAGTTCGGGGCATCAATATTTTGTAACTCTATTAATATGATTGAACTTTTCTTAAATTTATGTACATATTGTTGTACAATATATTTGGATAATAATTAATAAAAATATGGTACATAATTTTTAAATTGTTTAGATGAATTCAATTTATGTGACTCTTGCATCTAGTCAACAAAATATAGTTTATTTTCCTTCCACTAGACTAGTGTTGACATATTTAGAGGTTATTCATTTAGATGTGTTTGGTCTAGTGCATGTTTACTGTTAGAGATATTAAGAAAATAAATAGAGATTAGGAAGGAAAGAATCCAAGAGAGAGTTGCAAGAAGTAAGAATTTTACCATAACCCAATGAATGAAGGACGATTCAATAACTTTCACCAAAAGCATCAAGGAGCTCAAGATCAACACAAAGACAATATTTTTGAAAGGGGAAAACTAAGAAAAACCCCTTGTGCATATAATATGAATGAGGAAACAAGTCAAGAAGAAGAGAGAGCTTGAGCAAGGAGCTCATTACAACATTGTGAGAGCAATAATGAGAATGAGAGAAGTCAAGAGAAAAAATCCCATGAGAACCAACTTGAGAAGTGTGTGAGGAGCATCTCTTAAGTAGAGATGAGTGAAGGATTTTGCATGTAACTCCTATGTCCAATGAGTGCCACATTCACATTAAGTGTGTGCCATGTATAGGAATCCTCTTAAGGAGCAATATCTAATTTCCTTATTAAAGGAAATTAAAAAATATGACATGTCCTTGGTCTATCCTTTAATTACATCGTTTACCAAGGAAAGATTAATTTCTAACATCCCCCTTTAATCTTTACTTGGGGAGTTTACAACAAAGGGTATGAAACCCACTTTTTACAAAACATGTGCAACTTGATCTTCAATATAAGGAAGAAATTGTATTGTCTTCAAGATTACAAGTGGCCTTCTGGAAACATGGTGTACAAGCATCTTTGGTAGAGCCAAGAGAAGTAGATGGGTCCTTCAAATGTGTTCAAGTGGAAGTAGATGCACATATGCAAGTATTCGTGTGATTCATAGGACATGTGTAAATGAATTGATGTTTATCCAGTGTTGGACAAGATTGTGGGATACGAGCCACCTGACCCCCAATTTTGAATATTTTCATAATTGGATTGTTGCCCCCATCATGAACCTCTTGGGGAGGAATAGAAGTAGGCTAAGTCTTCAAGTGATAGAATTTATAAGGCCAAATAAAGAGGTTTCTAATAGGCCCTTTGATCACAATTGGGGTGATTTTTATTTCTTTGATGAATTTACTGTGTTCTGAGTTTATGGTTGCCCGCAACCTCCTCATATATTGCCATTTTTTGTACCTGACAGAGTTGTTGTTATTGAGTTTTTATAGCAATTATTGTTAGTTGAGAGGGAATACTTGCATAATAAGAGAATGGGTACTCTTCTGCCCAGATTGATTAAAGTTTTAGAATTCTCTATTGACAAGTAGGTAGTTGAAGAGCTCAACACCTTCTTGAAGCAATTCAAGTTGGAGACTTCTCATCATAGATTTTGCAATGCAAAGGGTTTTATTAGGGGGGAATTTGTGTAGATAATACCTTAGACAAATCTTCCCCCTCATGAGCCTTTGGATGATGAAGATCTAGTGAGAAAAATTTTCTTCAAGAAGGATGTTCTGTAAATTAGGGGAAAATGGAGGAATCTGGTGATGTGCGAAACAAGGTTGACTCAGGTAAATAATAATTTCCCTATATTTTACCATGATTTAACTCCTGTTAAAATAATTAAGGAGACGATGAAAAATTGTGATGCTCTGATGGCTCAAATTCCATCTCTTCCACCTCAACAACAACAAAGAGAAATTATAGTTACAAGTTCAAAAGATAATTTTAAGACTTCCTCTTCTGTTAAGGAATCCCATGCTAAAAGGGAAAGCACTAGGCCTCAAATTGAGGAGTATGCCTATAATGATGTGATTAATAGTGATGATCATGAAGTTGATTAAAGAACAAGGAGGCTCTGGGAGAAGATTAGGGAAGATCCTGGTGATGGTTTGGAATTGTATAAGGATCGACCATTGGGAAATTTGATAGATAATAGGGAGATTGCTTCTCAATAATTTTTAGAGGATGAGAATTTCATACATTTACTACGAATTTAAAAAAATTCTTGATGAAGTTGAAAGGAAGACAAGTCAAGAGGTTGATGGATCAGGAGGGAGAAGCTTCTAGCTCGGATCAATAGTAGGTTGCACTTGCCACTTGGCAATGATATGATCTTGATTCGGTTCAAATGATGGTTGAAGAGGCCAAGAAACTTTTTATGGAAACATGTATGTTATTTCTTCTAGGGTGGGATTTGTAGTCCACTTTTATTATTGATCAAATTAGGAATCAAGCTGACCCTATTTTCTCCTCTGAGCATGAGTATGACACTTTCTTGAGAGGGCCAAGTTTTGACCCCAAATCAAAAACACTTGATATTTGGGCATTAGCCACTACTACACATAAGCCCCATATGATTAATATCGACAAAGAAAGGCAAGGTTATTCCATCATTAAGACTATTCAGAACACTGGTCAAGTGGAGATTGCAGGCATGATTAACCATGTGTCAATGATGAATAAGGCAATTGCACATGACATAGATAAGATTCATAAGGAGATGTATATTGACTTGGTGAGCATGTCTAAGAAGTATGAGTTGAGAATCCAACATTGAAAGAAAAATTACAAATGTATGTTTCAAGGTTTCGTATCCTCCCATCTACAGAGCCTACAAATGAACAACCAATTGCAGGTGAGGTAGTTGTGTCTCAAGATGTACAAAATAGGTTGGAGGATTATGTTAGCAGGATTCAATCTCTAGAAGAGGAAGTGCAAAAAAAGAGTGTTAGTGTTCTTATGAAGGTTCTTCAATACGGGTTTGACAATTTCAAGTCTAAGTTTGATGTTGTTCATGCTTCCTACTATTCTTTCATTCAATCTTAGAGTCTATGTGATGATTTTATTTCCTACTTGGATCATTTTTTCACTGCGTGGTTAGCAAGGTTAGTTATTATGATCCAATTGGATGTTGCAGCAAAATACATGGATGATCTGCCTCCTATTACTGAGGACACTAAAGAAATGATCAATTTGGTAGTTTTTTTATTGACATACTTCAAGGGGAAGAAAAAATTATTAAATAATAAATTAAAATCCTTGATAGCCCTTGACCATCCTCTGGTTCCACACATTTTAGATAAAGTCAAGAACCTGAAATATGTGAAGAGGTGGATATTTTTTTTGGTCACATCTACCCAAGTGTGGAGACCATAATTTTTTGTTAATAGTGATATTATATCCTTGAGTACAATGATGTTTTGGATGTGATGATTAAGTTTGAGATTAGTTTTAGCAAGTTCATTAAAGACTCCTGTGTTGTTACAAATGTCAAGTGGGTAGAATCTGTGTCACAAATCGAAAGTTTGAAAGCTTTCAGGTGGCCAGGAGAGAAAGAAGTAAACAAAATGAGTGATTTTACCAAGGGAAAGAGCAAAAATGTTACACAATGACAAGGCTCGACCTCTCTTTTTGGTTCTTTGTTTTTTTAATCTCATTGTGTGATGACAGTGTCACTAACAAACTTCAGGGAGGTTAAGCAGTTGTATACATGGACAATCTTTCTAGGCTCAGTTATGCCATGGATGTGCCACATTGCAAGGAATCAAACTGCTAACCAACTTGAAGGTGACAGGCTATTTCAGTGCCCTCATTTTGCTCCAATTTTTTTTCTTGTTGGCTTTGCTTACAACTTGTAATAGACACATCACCATTTGGTTCAACTATTTTATTTCTATGATTTAGCCAGTTGAAATTTATGTTCCAAAGAATTGGAGTTTGAATGTCTCGCAAGCTTGTCTGCTTTGCTGAGATAGGTTTGGTGTAGAATCTCTATTTTGATTTAATTCCAACAAATTATAGAAGCTTGTTGCATACCCCAAGTTATATAAGGGATTCCATGATTATTTGTTGAAGGTTCCCAATATTTGTATTCATAGAGAGCATAATAGAAATAGTGTTAACTCTTAGGGTTTTATAGGTTGATATTATGAGATACGTTGGATATTATGGTATAATGGATTCACTATTTTACAAGTCCATATGATTAGTCTAATTGTCTTTATGCCATATTGAAATTGTCATATGAACGAAATATAAAGTATTTTCTTGTTCATCCTTCTGCCATGTGGGTGTGAGTTTATCATTATCATGCTTTCTTTTAAGGAAAGGATTAAGCATGCTTGAATTGATAAATGTGAGAAGTGTATGTATGGTATAAATATGATGATAATATTGCTTATGTAACATTACATATATGTTAGGAGTATTCAGTAATCTTAATCTTGTGTCTATATGAGAAGTTGAACATAAAGTTGGATGTTTGTTATAGTTTTTTGAGTCTGTTGCCCTATAGGTTAAGAACTAGTCTAATGCATGTCAGAATACTATTTGGAGAGAGAAATGATCCATAAATCTGAAATCATTTTACTTTGTGTTGTTGATTTCATGGTAAATTATTTCCTTTCTCACTAAGAAACTTGAAGCTATGGCGAGAACTCTATTCTGTAACTATTCCTGCAACCATTGGAACTTTGTTCTTTGACTATTTCTGTAGCCATTGGAACTACGTTCTTTGACTATTCCTGTAGCCAAGATAGAACAAAGTAACTTCATGTTTGTTTGCTAAGAACTACCTTTCTATTATCTGTTTCACTCATGTTTACTTGTGGATTCATGTTTAGTATTCACGGTATTTCTTTTCAAGCACTTTCCTTCAGTATTATTTCCTTTCCACCTCTATGTTAGTATGATGGAAAAGAAGAGGCCTCTTGAAGTTAGTGATTACTATCAAAATTACCTTATTTTCCTTCTCATAGTAATCTCTGACTGACTAGTGGCGGTTGGTAACATAATATATGGGATATGACCTGTATTCCCCAAATCACTATAATGCATCTAAGAGGATTTAATCTCTTCATTAAATAAATCTAGTAAATACATTATACATTGATGCAATTATCATGAAGACAAATTTGGCTATTCTGAATAAACAAAATTATGTAGCATAAATAAAATGGAGTAGGAAACAATCTTCAAATGATATTTTCAATTAATTTCTTCATAATTATTCATACATTTCATTTAATACAAGACTTTGTCATTCCTATTTCTGCAAAAAGACATATTACATAAATTGTTCTACTTGTCCCTATACAAATAATTTTTCAGAACCTGTAAGATTGGGCTTGGTATTCCTTTTATAGACACAAGAAATGCAAAAAGCTACACGCCAGAGTATTCCTTTTATATTTTGTTACCAACTGCCACTAGTTAATCATAGAAAATATTCTCTGAATGAAGGTTGTTACCTTTGTTTGTGTCCTCATGTGAATCCAAATGAGGCCATAGAGTGCTTATTATTGCGAGGCCTATGATCCAACTAGGATTCTGAGCCATGCCATTATCACCCATAGGTGGTTATTGAGGCATAAAATGCTAGAATTCAAAATTCTCAACATCTTCCCTCACGGGAGATGCCTTTGAAAATACAACACCAGGAGAAACAAATGACTCTGAACTCCCATCTTTTGTGGCTACACCCAGAGTTTTCTTTGCCTCCATCTTATCAAATGGAACCAAAGTAGTAATATGAGAGATAAGAGGCATTTGTAAGTTGTGGGCAGACCTTTCAGCTCTGTCTAGAGATTTTTGTATCTCTACGATTACCAAAGGTAATTTGAGTATCTCTATGATTACAAAATGTATTATAAACTAGTTCACCACCACGATCCTTGTATATGTCCTACAACATGGGTTTTTCTAACCCCTTATTGATATAGTAAAATCCCTCTATAGCCTTAGCAAGCCTCATCATTAGCACTGAAACAAATAAACACTCCCTTCCAATCGTGAACAACCCAAATTTTGACAACACACATAACTCATTCTACATTTATCCCTTCATGTATTTTAGTTATGGCTCACACTTTCAAACTGCAAAAAAAGAAGCAACAACTATCCCAAGATTTGCACCTATCCCAACAGCTACAAGATCTGTCATTATGGCATTTTCCCTTGGTTATAGCAAGTTAAACGTGACACTCAAAAGGTTGGGAAGTAACGGAATGATTTCTTGGCAAGGGAATGATTTTTAGATCAGAAACTATAATATTCCATCAGTAGTGACGTCTCTTGTTAGATTCTTTCCACCACCACTTCTTTATTTAATATATTATCAAATAATTTTGAGTAACCCGCATAAAGTGTCGCGAGGCTCACAACCATTTTCCTTAATTTCAATTTAGGAATTACAGTTATCAATTTACTTAATTACAAGCAAAAAACTTCAATTTAGGCTTGCAAGGAAGTGAAGCCAGAGATATTTAATAGGTGTAATTACATCGCTCAAATGTGGCATGCAACCATACCAATTTTTTAACCTGTAGTGACACAGTGAAGAAAATCCATCAAGTGCCATGTGTAACATCCTCACTTCCTCATGGACCAAAATTGGGTCCCACATAATAAGTTGTGAGGCAGCGACAAGGGACCACCATAGCATCTTATTCTTCCTTTTAAGATTGTAACCTTTAAAAATTTCCCCCACTAATCATTGAAAGGATGCAACAAACCATTACAATCATCACAAACATCCACTCATGGGGTCGTAGGTCTAATTAACAGTCTTTACAAGTTTCTGTGAGAAACTTCAATAATTAACACATAGCCCACCATCGTTTCCTCATGGGCTAAAGGTATTAACTATCTGATCAATTCGCAAGGATGAAACAACACTTGTATCATCACCCATAGACTGCCACGCAGCCTCACAACCACTAACTATCATTTTTCTTAACCATCATAAGTACGCGACATAACAAACTCGCTAAAAGAACTTAACCTCCATGAGGGTCAAATAAACATCTTTAAAGCACGTGCAAAATACAAGGGGAAAATAATAAAGTGTAAGGATAGGAAATTAAATAAAAAGATATCCTAACCACAAACACACCAAGAAAATCAAATATGATAGGCCAACAAATGGATACTTTAAAAGTGTGTATGATTATGCACCTAATTGAACTCAATATGTGTACATTTAGGCATCAAACTAGGCACTAATCTCGACGTAAATGCCGACATTATAGAGCACCTGGGTTTTGCAACGATCTCTTCTGCTAGGCACAAGTGACATAAGACACAATGATGACCTGAGAAATAAAGCCTATATTTCAAAAAAATGGACAAGAAATACACTAAAATAGTGTACGAAAGCAAAAAATGGAGCAAAAAAAGGAAGCTAATCAAAGGGATTTGTTGTAGTGTCTATTGTTGTTAAAATACCTTGGTATGTTGACATTGCTAACTACCTAGCTGCCAATAATATTCGTGCACACTTTTCCCCCAACGAGAAAATATTAGTAGTTAAGAATAGTTTTAACTTTTATTGGATTACTAGTTGCCTATTCTATACAAGACCAGATAGGGTTATGAGGAGATGTGTGAGGGAAGATGAAACATATTTTATACTTCATTCATTTCATGGTGAGCCATGTGGTGGTCACTTTGCAACAAAAACAACAGTTATGAAGATATTAACTACAGGTTACTATTGGCCTACATTGCATAAGGATGCAACTGACTACACTAGAAAATGTGACAGATGCCAACGTATGGGAAGACCTACTAAGTTTATGAAATTCCTCTCTATCCTCAAGTTGTAGTTTATGATATCATAATGATGAGAACTGACATTAATGATGATCACATAAAGGTATGGTTTTCATTACTGACAATCTAGTACATAGGTAAGTAAGTTTTGTGTGAGTACATGAAGTTACACTAATTGGTAGACAGTTTAACCAATCGGTAACTACAAGCTAAACAAAATAGGTAAACAGGTGAATAGGAGAATAGGTGAAGGTCAAATCAATTGAAGAAGTCAAGTATATTATTAGTATACTGCAAGGTTCACAGACTCTAGGTGAACTAAGATTTGTGACCGCGCTACTTAAGTCACACCGGTAAATGACATTTGTGAAGATACTACCAACCGGTCAGTTCAGTGAACAAGTAAAAGTTAAAGGTTAAAGAATAGTATTGAATGATTATCTAAAGAAGTTATGATGGTGAAAGATTCAGTTAATCTGGATACAATGAAAAATGTAGTACATTGTTTTAAAAATTAAATAAGTTAATATCTTGGTAGTTGTGTACAGACCTAATCATGAATTCAAGGCACATTTTGGACCAATAATATTGAAGAACTATTTCACATTGGAAAAGACAACTTGAAGTTTGTTAGGGACAACGTGGTGAGATTCTAATGTTTCTATGAGTTGGTTGGAACTGACAAAGCAATTTTGGAGAGAAACATAAACCCTAATTAGGTTTGTAATCAAAGGTAAAAGGTTATAAGAGGATAGCTGATGTTAACATATGATGTAATTGAAGTATTGAATTAAATGATGTTGAAGTGTTAGATCTTGGACAATGATTGCAGAGAAGATTCATAACAAAGTTCAAAGATAGAATAGAGCATCAAATATCTAATTAGCAATCTGAAGTGCATTTCATAGGTCAATTTATTTGTTGTATTCCTAATAGTTTCAACAATCTTAAATCCCTTAACAGGGTAGTCTCTAATAAGATTTTTTCTTGTAAATCTCTTAACATGATGAACACTGTAATAGTGGGATTAAATCATTTGATAAGGTAGTATATAATAGGACTTTAGATACTTCTATCAAGGTATCAGACACTCCTCATAGGGTGAATCACCTAGAAAGTGACATATTGGAAGCTTCTAACAGAGCACTCTTTTCTACTCCAGTGAGAAGATTGTGGGTGTCATCCCCATCATGGTTTTTCCCTCTGACCAAGAGTTTGCATGATAAAAATCTAATTGTTATGATTGTGCATGTGTTTTTATTTCATTCATTGTACTTTTACTTTACACTTACATTTTTATGCTACATAGCATGGAAGTTTCTTTTGTTGTTATTCAAAGGTATTGGTAGAAGTCTAAATGTTTTATTAGTGTTTATTCACCCCTCTCTTGGTACCTATTATTTCCAACAATTGGTATCAGAGCTTAGACTCTCTAGAAGTAAAGTTTAACAACTTGGGGAGTAATATTGTGGAGATGGAAAGTTATAGGAATGAAAGATAGCTAGCTACAGCTCATGAGATTATTGAAGAACTGAAGAACAATCTTAAGGGTTCTCTGGAAAAATGAAGGAATTATCTGAACAACTAAGATACAGTCTAGAAAATAGTGATGAATTATTTGAAGGTTGTGTTAACTCAGAGGAAGCCGAGGAAACTATAGCAGATTTGATGGAAAAGAACAAGATCCTGACTGATGAAGCATCCAAGATGAAAAGAGAACAAGGAAGTCAAGCTATAAGGATGTGTGGAGTACTTGAAGGCATGAGGGTCGCTAAAGATGCAAAGAGAATTGCTAAAACTGCAAAGAAGAACGTTGAAGAACTAATCAGAGAGAAATACACTATACTTCAAATATTGACACATGAGAACCATGGACTGAATGATCAACTGAGTGACACCAATGACAAGAACATACAACCGTGGGCTGAAAATGAATCACTAAGAAAGGAGAATGAATGATTGAAATAAGACTTGAAGATTGAGAGAGAGAGAGAGAGAGAGAGAGAGAGAGAGAGAGAGAGAGAGAGAGAGAGAGAGATTAAAAACTTAAGCAATATGAACAAAGCATGCAGAAGATGGATGAGCAACTAAAGAACCAAAGGTGACCAAGAGATACTTTTTCCCTAGGATTACCGGTGAAAGCAAATTACAAAAGAAGAATCATCCAAGTTTAGTGCTGAGCAAGAATCTAAGATTCCTAAGCTATACACAATTCCACAATATAAGAAACCTACTAAACCCATTGTAACCACCTGGATTTGGTCTTCTATGACCATAGATCCTATTTACCCTAAGTGTGATCGTACCCCCAATTATGTTCAAACGACCCTATTACTACTTGGCATAATCCTTTTGAAATCAATTTAATCACCTAAAGTGATCAAATCACTAAATTAATTAATTTTAGCCAAAATCAAAATCAATCAAATACATGGCTAAAATAATTAATTTGCTAGGAATTAAATAAAGTCCTAAATCAATTGCTCACTTGCAAAGGAACCCATTTCCCTAGCCTAATTAATTTAATTAAATTGGCTATAGTCCTATTGATTAGTATAAAGCAATTAAATTTTTAAATAATTAATATCCCTGTTTTTGAATGAATTAAATAAGTTTTATTCATTTCATTAATATTCCTCTAAACCCCTAACCTAACCCACTTCAACCACTTTGACTCTAGGTTCAAACCTATCCCAACCCATTCACCCTTGCTAAATCTAATTCTAATCCTAATTCTATCCTATCCCACCTCCTAATGTTGTCACATTCTATTAAGGAGTGATTAAGGACTCAACCCACTTAAGAAAGTCAAAGAATCTCAAGATTCCTTTCCTCAATTCCACCTTCTCAAGCTTGCCTCCTACAACCTTCCCATGCTTCTTTAAGGCTCTCATTAACGCCTCATTAATGAAGATTCCTTAAGCCCATGTCTCTTCAATGCCTTTGGCATTTATTTCTCTTACACTTCATTAATGAGTTTTTCAACTCCATTAATGCACCTTGCCCCCCCTCTCTCTCCTCATTCTTCTATAAATAGAAGGTGTTTTTGAGCACAAATAAGCCCATAATTTTAGAGCAAAATGCATTGTTATGCTGTTAGAATAAACATATATTCATATCATATTTTATATTTCATGTTTAGGCATTGTTATTTTCATGCTTTTTAGAGCTAGAATGCATGTTTAGGAGATATCTTTCTTTGTTTTAACTCAAATCTTTCATGCTAAGTCATATATGTCACTGATAGTAGCATAATCTGAGGGCTATTATGTTGCTTATCACACTCTTCTTAGTTAGAAAGAAATAGGTCAATTTTAGTGTTTATATGCTCATCTAACCATGTTTTCCACTAATGCAATTACCTAATGAAGTGTGTGTGAAATATTACACATGTTACCTGCGACACAACACTTCAATCGGTCATTACATTAGTGGAAAACATGCTTAGATGAGCATATAAGCACTAAAATCGACCTATTGCTTTCTAACTAAGAAGAGTACGATAAGCAACATAACATCCCTCAGATTATGCTACTATCAGTGACATATACGACTTAGTATGAAAGATTTAAGTTAAAACAAAGAAAGATATCTCCTAAACATGCATTCTAGCTCTAAAAAGCATGAAAATAACAATGCCTAAACATGAAATCTAAAATATGATATGAATCTATGTTTATTCTAACAGCATAACAATGCATTTTGCTCTAAAATTATGGGCTTATTTGTGCTAAAAAACACCTTCTATTTATAGAAGAATGAGGAGAGAGAGGGGGGACAACGTGCGTTAATGGAGTTTAAAAACTCATTAATGAAGTGTAAGAGAAATAAATGCCAAAGGCATTGAAGAGACATGGGCTTAAGGAATCTTCATTAATGAGGCATCAATGAGAACCTTAAAGAAGCATGGGAAGGGTGTAAGAGGCAAGCTAGAGAAGGTGGACTTGAGGAAAGGAATCTTGAGATTCTTTGACTTTCTTAAGTGGGTTGAGTCCTTAATCACTCCTTAATGGAATGTGACAACATTAGGAGGTGGGTTAGGATAGAATTAGGATTAGAATTAGATTTAGCAAGGGTGAATGGGTTGGGATAGGTTTGAACCTAGAGTCAAAGTGGTTGAAGTGGGTCAGGTTAGGGGTTTAGAGGAATATTAATAAAATGAATAAAACTTATTTAATTCATTCAAAAATAGGGATATTAATTATTTAAACATTTAATTGCTTTTTAATAATCAATAGGACTCTAGCCAATTTAATTAAATTAATTAGGCTAGGGGAATGGGTTCCTTTGCAAGTGAACAATTGATTTGGGACTTTATTTAATTCCTAGCAAATTAATTATTTTAGCCATGTATTTGATTGATTTTGATTTTGGCTAAAAGTAATTAATTTAGTGATTTGATCACTTTAGGAGATTAAATTGATTTCAAAAGAATTATGCCAAGCAGTAATAGTGTCATTTGAACATAATTGGGGGTATGATCATACTTAGGGTAAATAGGATCTATGGTCAGAGGAGACCAAATCCAGGTGGTTATATTTGCCCCTCTTTGAATTGATGTGCAAGTAGCGCATTGATTCAAAGAAAGTTTTTTTATTTTGACTTCAGGAAGATTGAGAATTTCGCTCATGATCGAACGAAATGCATGATGAGATCAGTCTCACACTTGATCAAACTAAACTAATAGAATTGACTTTGAACTTGGTTGTCATCCAAAGGTCAATAAAAGATCTTAAAGATACCAATTCTGAACTTGGTTGTCGTCCAAAGATTGATAATACTGATTCCGAACTTGGTTGTCATCCAAAAGTCAGTAAGAAGCTGTCAGGAGCTTAATAAGAATCTTTTAAAATGAGGAAACACAAGATATATAGCTTATGAGAACCAAAGCTTTCTATCGAACAGTTTCGACTCAGTCAAGGAAACTGTCATGCCCCTAGTTGTTTGATAATGAAGTCATTTTAATGTTGTTTTGAGAAAGAATTTGATTGATGATAGTGTGATCATTTTTTCCCTCTTTGAATTTATGTGCGAGCAGCGCATTGATTCAAAGAAATTTTTTGATTTTGACTTCAGAAAGATTGATAATTTTGCTCATGATCAAATGAAATGCCTGATGAGATCAGTCTCACGCTTGATCGAACTAAACTGATAGAATTGACTTTGAGCTTGGTTGTCATCCAAAGGTCAATAAAAGATCTTAAAGATACCAATTCTGAACTTGATTGTCTTCCAAAGATTGATAGTACTAATTCCAAACTTGGTTGTCATCCAAAAGTCAGTAAGAAGTTATCAGGAGCTTAATAAGAATCTTTTAAAATGAGGAAACACAAGATATCCATCTTCTAGACAACAAAGTTCTCACAATCCTAGATTCTAAACCATGGGAACCAACGGTCAAACCCAGGTGGTGGGATGATAATTCTTACTGTGTCTTTCACAAAAGCAAAGGACACACGACTAACAACTATATTAAGGTCAAACATGTTATTCAAGACCTCATTGAAGGAGGTAAGATCAAAGTGGATGGACACACTACCAATGAAGATCATACAACATTTAACAAACCATTCCCTAATTACGAGAAAGGGGAAGTGTCTAAAGGAAAAGGTAATGAAGTCAACTACACTTACTCCAATAATGACAACGTGATCAATATGCTAGACATTAAAATTGAATCAAATAATGTGGTCACAATCAAAGGTGTTTTTGTCCAATCAAATGCAGTAACTTGGAGCCAAGCACAGGTCACGATCAAAGGACCCAATTATTCCCCAAAACTAGCATCAACATCCAAGGTTCCTATTATTACTATCCCTGAACCAATAGCAAAACACGTGGTTACTATTCCTGCAGAAAAGTATGACTTGGTGGACCAATTACAACAAACCTCTGCCAAAATTTCTATTTTTGAGCTGCTTAAAATCTCCACAGTACATAGGGAAATCCTGGAACAAGCCCTACATGCCACAAATGTTCCAAAGGACCTTGATATAGACAAATTCTAAGTGATGGTCAATCACATATCAACGCCACATTACCTCTCCTTTTCTAAAGAGGATGATAAATCATTGACACATCTACATAATCAACCCCTCCATATTGAAGTCCTCATTCATAAATCCTGTGTTAGACGCGTATTGATAGATGGAGGCACTAGATTGAATATTTTTACACTTAATCTAATCAGGAAAATGGGTCTTTCAGAACAGATCATTGACTCTAGAAGAAAAATAACTATCAAAGCTTATGATGAGGAAGAAAGATCCTCTAAAGGTCTTATTGTTCTACCCATCAGAGTCAGACCAATTGAAAGGAATGTCATATGTCAAGTTATGGATCTACCCCTGGCCTACAAAATCCTGTTGGGGAGACCATGGATTCACAAAATGCAAGTTGTGTCATCTACTTACCACCAATGTATCAAGTTCCCACATAATGGGGCGGAAGTAACAATTCCTGCAGATGCTAATTACACTTGTAACAATATCAAGGCAGGTAGTATGATTCCACATAACAAGGAAGCTATGGATGAGATTTCTCCTGAGACTACTAAGGGCATGGTGATGAAAAGTTTTGGCAAAACCTTAAAACTTGAAGAAATAGGTGTGGGAGAATACAAGCTGGACATGACTCCATCATTGATAAAACTTCTAGTATCACCAAAGTCCTATGGGAAACCTTCCTCGACATTCACACCTACTACATCCAAGGAGCCAGAAATCCACAAAGCAACTGGCATGGTAAAGGCATCCATATCTTATTTAGATAACACAGAAGAACAAGTAGTCTTGGACTGGCTTTACAAAGGAGAACTGACGGAAGCTGAGGTCAAACATGTAGAGATATCCCCAGAACAGTATGGAAAAGGATATGATCTCCTCAAGCAAATGGGATACAAAGGAAAAGGACCTCTAAACGACATAGGAAGAGGACTTATTGAACCTGTACACATGTACACATGGAGTTCAGGAATACCAAACATAAAATAGGGTTAGGTTTCAGTACTCGATCCGAAGGCCCTGCTTCAAGAAATAGTCATGTTTTTGACAAAGGGAGTGATGAAACAGATGAGATAGTACTAGAACCACGGCCTTATGAAAGATTATTACATATTGGCACAGATAATCCTGAATATCAAGGAGAGAGGTATGTACCAAGCTTTGAGGTACCATAAGATCTTCACACCCCTTTGTTAGTACAACCTCCTATTCAAGAGGTAGGAGACATAACAACAACTGATCCAGAGGTACCATTGATAGCAACAGCTACTAAGAGCACACCCCGATGGCCAGAGTCACATCCTAACTGGGGGCATTTAGTTACAATCACACATGTCCTTGATCTACCACACTTTGATCCATAGATAGATAACCAAGTTCATCAAATAACTATTGCAGAATTTTTGAACCGATCTGATGATGAAATCATAGACTCTCATGATTATGAATGGGATGAGTTATCTTTCACTGCATAAGACATTGAAATAGATATAATTCACATGTTTGTGGCTCCCTCAGCACCTCGTGAACATTCTAACACTACTCCCAACAACATTAATATTCTTGAAGTAGAGGAAGAGTTCCTTCTCCCAATCATTGATGGAGAGACTGGTGTTCTCATAAGTTTAGAAGAATTTTAGAGGCGACAAGCAAGAAGCCTCATTTTATGAAGAGATGATGATGAAAGTTCTATGGATGAGTCACTAGAGTTTGGTCCGCATATGACTAGAAATGACCCTTTTAATGATGATCTGGCTCTTATTGACCTAAACATTGAAGAATTTAACTTAACAGAATAGGTCATGTTAGTTAATACTCATGATGCTAACGTGATGTTGTCCTTCCCAAAGTCTAATTCCTTGTCTTTGATAAACCCAGACCTAATTTATTGGGCTAATATAGATCCTACTCCTATCATGAAATTTCCCAATGATTACACCTTGAATTTCTATCTAAACACTTGTGAACCCTACCCTTCTTCCATCATTGCAAGGAGCGTGAATGTCACAGGCGGATATCAATTTTCTCAGTCAAAAATTGAAAAAGAAAAATAAAAAGGGAACTGGCGGTGAAAACCACCTTGTGGCAGTGTCAGATCCTAAAATAGTAAAAACAAAAGACGTATTTGATGGTGAAAACCTCTCAGAGGCGCCAAAGGATGAGATTCTTGATATCCTCCCCGAGCACTTTCAGGATAGGTCCTCATTTTTTATAGAGACAACATAGCCGGTTAATTTGGGCACAATTGAAGAACCTCAAATAGTACACCTAGCACAATCTTTATCTGAAGAGGAAAAGGTACAATTCACTGAGTTCCTAAAGGAAAAGAAGATCAACTTTGTATGGTCTTATATAGATATGCTTGGACTAGACCCTAAGTTGATAATGCACCATTTATCTATAGCTCTTGGGATTAAGCCCGTGAAACAAAAACTTAGAAAGATGCATCCTCATGTTGCATTGCTAGTAAAAGCAGAGCTAGAAAAATTGTTAAAAGTTGGATTCATCAGAGTCATTGCCTACACAGGATTTATCTCCAACGTGGTCCCAGTGTCTAAATCCAATAAATCTATCAAGATATGTACGAACTTTAGAGACTTAAACAAGGCATGTTTGAAGGATGACTTCTTGCTACCTAATATTGACATGATCATCGATCTCACAGTAGGCTACCAAATGTATTCACTAATGGATGGATTCTCAGGCTATAATCAAATCAAAATTACCCCCAAGGATCAAGAGAATACCGCATTTACATGTGCATGGGGAACATTTTGCTGGAACATCATGCCATCTGGGTTAAAGAATGTTGGCACCACATATCAAAGAGCAATGACAACTATATTCCATGATATGATGCATAAAAACATGGAGGATTATGTGGATGAAACCTTAGCTAAATCAAAGGAAAGGAACACTCACATTGCTGACTTGAGAAAGATATTGGATTGAATGGAGCAATTTCAACTCAAGCTCAATCCAAAGAAGTGTGCCTTTGGGGTCCAATTAGGAAAACTCTTAGGGTTTATTGTTTCAGCGAAGGGAATTGAGGTAGATCCTGCAAAGGTTAAAGCTATTCTAGAGATGACTCCTCCACGCAACATCAGTCAAATGAGGAAATTACAGGGGAGACTCTAGTCAATCAGGTGGTTCATGTCACAACTTGCTGACAAAGCACAACCCTTTATCAAATTACTACATAAAGGGGTCACCTTGAAATGGGATGAACACTGTGAAGCCACCTTCAAGGAATTAAAAGGGTACCTAGCTACTCCTCCTATTCTTATGGTGCCTATTCATGGAAAGTCATTACTCTTGTATATTTCAGCTACAACTACATCATTAGGAGTATTATTAGCACAAGAGGATGAAACAAAGAAAGAAAGAGTTGTCTACTACATTAGTAGAACACTAGTATCCTATGAGCTCACTTACAACATTATTGAGAAAGCATGTTTAGCAGTTGTCTTCGCATCACAAAAATTGAGACACTACATGCTCTCACATACAGTAAGGCTCATTGCTACTATTGATCCCCTAAAGTACCTTTTGAGCAAAACAACATTAACAGGGCATCTGGTGAAATGGGTCCTCTTTCTAAGTGAATTTGATATTGAGTATGTGGACAGGAGGGCTATTAAAGGACAAATCCTCATGGATCAACTAGTTGATTCACCACTTCAAGATGATGAACCTTTAAGGATTGAATTCCCTAATGAGACAATTATGCATTTAATTGAGTATCCATGGAAAATGTACTTTTATGGTTCCTTCACACAACAAGGCTCTAGAGCAGGGGTTTTGTTCATAACTCCTCAAGGTTACAAAATTCCCAAGTCTTACAAGTTGATGTTTCCATGCACAAACAACATTTTTGAATATGAGGCATCGGTAAACGGTCTTAAGTTCACCATAGAATGGAAGATTGTAGAGTTACACTTGTATGGTGACTCGCAGCTCATTATCAATTAGGTCAATGGAGATTACCAAATGAAAGATGAGAAGTTGACACCCTACAAACAACTGGTTGATGACCTAAAGAAGTACTTCATCTTCATCACATTACAACAGATACCCAGAATAGAGAACAAAGTTGCAAATGCTATGGCTACATTGGCGTCCATGTTACAACTGGAAGAACATCAATTCTGCTATGACTTCTTGGTGGAAGAATTATCCTACCCCGCCTTTGATACCCCTGAATACCAAGTAATTTGTGCTTTGAACACCCCAAACCAATCTCGGTATGCTAATATCATTGCCTATCTCACTGACCAAACCATCCCTAATAATCTATCTTGAAATGAGAAAAGAGCCCTGATTAGGATAACATCATGTTATGTCCTCATATCTAATAACTTATATCGACGAGGTCTTGACGATACACTTCATAGATGTTTAGAGCTTGAAGAGTTAGATCGCACGTTAAAAGAAGTCCATGAAGGTGTATGCGGATCACATTCAAACGACTTTTCACTAGCAAAGAAACTGCTCAAAGTAGGCTATTACTGGCCTACCATGGAAAAGGATGCAATTCACTTTTCAAAAACATGTCATAAATTCCAGACACATAGAAATCTCATCCATGCTCCTGCCAGAGAACTTATACCTTTTATTACACATTGGCCATTTCAGTAATGGGCCTTTGACTTGGTTGGACAAATATATCCCAACTCTTCAAATGGACACAAGTTCATCATTATGGCCACTGAGTATTTCATGAAGTGGGTCGAGGTCATGTCGCTAATCAAAGCCACTGGAAAATAGGTGGCTATGTTCATTCTGAACTACATTATCTATTTATATGGGATACCCTCTTCGATTGTAACAGAAAATGGGGGCCAATTTAAAAATCAAGACATTGATGACCTTTGTGAATAGTTCCACATTGGTCAACACTGATCCTCAATCTATTACCCTCAAGGTAATGGACAGGTTGAGGCATCTAATTAGAATATTCTCAAAATCCTACACCGAACTATAAGTAAGTTTGGCAAAGACTAGCATCTATAACTGAATCTGGCACTATGGACCTACAGAACAAGCATCAGAACACCAACTAGAGCCACACCATTTGCCTTAGTCTATGGCGTTGAAGCAGTACTACCTATTGAAGTTGAAATCCCATCTTTGAGGATATCTTTGCAAGGTCTTGTTACTGATGAACAATACCGCATTGATCGGGTGAATTCTTTAGACCTACTAGATGAGCGCAGACAACGGATGTTCAATCATCTAAAGATGTACCAAGCATGTATGTCCAAAGGGTACAACAAGAAGGTCAAACCATGAAAATTTGAAGTGGGGGATCTCATCTTAAAGGAGAATCCTAAGAACCATCCCAACAAAGAACAAAAGGGAAAATTTGAACCTAATTGGCTGGGACCTTATGTTATCACTACTACTTTTGGGACTGGAGCCTATCAACTGGCTACACCTAAGGGAGATGTCCTTATAGAGCCTATCAATTCTCTACATTTGAAGTGGTTCTATGCTTGATGTTCGGCTAGCAGAGCCTATACAGTGAAATAATTCTCAGAAAATACCAAAAACATTCGTAAATTGATCCTAAAGAAATCTTAAAACAGTGGAAAAATTCCTGAAGAAAGGTATCCTTGGTGACAACCTGGTAAATAGGCGCCTTGATACTACAAAAACATTCAAAAAAGTAAAAATAGCAAAAAAATTGAAAAAGAGAAAAAGTGCCTTGATGAAAACCTGGTAAAATGGGCATCCTGGTAGCAAAAAGAATAAAAGGTCTTGCCAAGTGTGAAAACCTGGCAATTAGGCATCACTTGTGTTCTGCACTCCATCTATCAATGCATTAATAATACTAAGCCTTCCTAATTATACATGTGCTAAGAGTTGACATCATTTCCTTACAAAAATTTTATCCTTTCTTGGGATTTGTTTGCATTACTGTCTAACGATCAAGTCATTCTGCACTGGGGGCATCTTTGCCAGTTTGATAGGTTGTGTTTGCTAGGTCATCATAGGACATTTTGTCTCATGACACGATGATACTTGATGTTTTCACCAAACTGTCACTTTCATGAAACAAGGATGACACCAACATTGAACTGACATGAACAATGTTCTTATGATCTACATTTTATTGCAAACAAGAAACATACACAGACATGGAACACATATTGCTTTAATTCCAAACTTTTGATTGTTGAATCTCTACTGTGCTTGAAAAATGAATCAATACTACCTAAACACAGTTTGATCTTGGTTTGATTATGACTCTTTTATGTACCTGTGATGTTTTCACTAGGGGCATCTAAGCAGTTATGAGTTTCTTTGATTGATTCACAATTGATAGTTGTTATGTCTTCTGAGTTACTCCATGACGTCTGCGGAAAGACAAAGAGTCATAAGGATAGGGGGCATAACATTTTCTCGATTTTCTGTGTATGGTAATTATTCCAAATGATCCTATAAATTTCACCTAACTTGGATGTTTATGGTAAGATTTGCCACTATGGGTGGATAGCCGCATATATCTTGATCTTTGTTATGTGTAAACTATGGTGAGGTTGAAACAATTTCTTTGTCTATTTTCTACCTCAAATTATCACTAAGGTATACGAAGCATAATGTACCCAAGGATATGAATTTTCAAGTTCATTGTGGGTCCAATATCTTGCCTTACACAGATTCTGATATAGTAAAAGGAAGGTGACTATTTTTTTTATCCTGGCTTCTATGCCTTGATGCCTAGGTCTATTTTTGGCATTCCAATAAAACATGGTATTCATAATTTCATGATATCAGTGGGTATTAGTGATGTTTGTACTATCAAGTGGTATCTATTCCGAAAAGTGCCCAATGATGATAAAAAAGGCTACAATATCTACAAGTCAGTGACAAGTCCTAAAAGTCTACATATAGCTACATTTAAAGATTACATGATGCATTTGTGAAAGAAGTAAAAGCACAAGGAATTTGAGCTTAAAAAAAATGATTTCTATTTTCTTCTTCTAAATCCAAGTTAATTACATCCATTTACTATTACTAATATCAATATCGTTGCACATCCATAGCATACATTTTTCATTCATAAAGTGAGGCAGGAAGAAAATACAAAAACAAAGCATTTGTGCATTTTATTTCTACATCCTAAGTGCATCCATAAATTTTAATTGCATAAGAAAACTCCAAAACATGCATTTTACATATTCACATAGTATCATTTGAAACATATTTATATCAGTGATAAATCCACAAACAACATAAATGATGTCATCATCTAAATCTAACTCATCATACGACCAAGATCTAATCACATGTGAAAATAAATCTATCAAACAAAAGGGACATCATGAAACATGTCAGAATCAGAAACAGCTACATCAGATATATATCTCAAACATGGTACAGATCAAAATATGACACAAGTCTACATAGAGAGTATCAGCATATCAGAGGATCAGAAAGAATCGGGTGTGTGTGTGTGTGTGTGTGTGTGTGTTTCAGATACAAAATAAAGATCTCAAAAGGATCTAGATATACAATATACATGTGTAACAAGATAAAGAATCAGCTCTGGCCACCCCCCTCTCCCTGATCTAGAAGAGGAGGAGCTGGTGGTACAAATGGAGGAGGAGGAGGCATCTCTCCCTCTGACTGTTGTGCTAGGAATGAAAATGATGCATCTCTCTGTCCCTCTGGCATTGCAACATGGTATAAAGCATAATAATATGTAGCTCTTTGTGCCTGATGGACTACAGTCTGAGCCTGTGTATCTTGCTCTGCTCTGAGCCTCTCCAGTTGTGTATCTCGATCAGAAAGAAAAGCATCTACTACTGTAATCCTAGCCTCTGTTGTGGTAGCTCTAGCCTCTAAAGCCATAACCCGGGCCCTAAGATACTCTCTCCTACTCACACTGAGATAATGGGTCCCTGTCTCTGCCACAACCCATGCCAAAATCCTATCTTGAAGGCCTATCCTGAGATCTATCAAGTTGTCTCTTTTGTTGTTGCCTCTACTACCTCTACACTACCACTGGCCACATTGACATGGCCACCCACAACACCACCACCCCTATCATCTTTGTCATCACCCTCTCATCTGGAGGAGGACACCTCCCATCTCGCCCTCCATCTCGACCTCCATGTCTGTCGGCACCCCTATCTCTCTGGGCTCCTCCTCTCCCTCTGGCGGGATGATCATCAGGATCATAATCTATCAACTCCTCTATATGAGGAATGACCTCATCAGGCACTGTGAATCAAGGAAATGGATGTTGAAGCATCTCTGTTGTGTACCCATCTAAGCAACCTGCATCTGCAACATCCAGACAGAGATCCCAATCTACTCCAACCATATCCCTAATCTCCTGGTGGGCGGTCTCATAACTCAGCTAGGCACCCCACAATGGTGCCTCATCACGGATCCGTGCATATATAGTAATGTCTTGTATCTTTCCCTGTCGTTAGGCGTACTATCTCAGAACTCAGGTGTGCATGAACCGCTCTACAATATATCTCGTCCTCCCGGTGAGGTACCTACTCTGGAGCAAAAATGGAACCTGTCAATCATCTGAGGTCCACTCCTCACAATCTAGGTATGGCCGCTAGACTACCTCTGTCATATCATCAAAGAGTCATCACTAATACTCTACCTTGCCCAGATGGGGCTACTAAATGAGACCTGCATACATATATACATAAGCCTACTTCGGTGCACGTTGTCTATCAACTATCGGTCGTATAACAAGGATGTTCTCCCAGGCCAAGATCTGAAGAGTCAAAATACCCACAGTCATGCTCCAAGTATAGTGGTACACAATCTCATGAAGCTCATAGTACATGTGGGCTAGGATACAACTGCCCCATGCAAATCTCTGTTTGTGGATGACCATCTGTGTGTGTGATTTTTGTATGTTAGAATTAATCTTTCCTTGGTTGAAAATATGTAATTAAAAGGATAAACCAAGGTATCCTTATTTGTATTTTTCCTCTAGTCCAAGTAGGAGGACATGTCACTATTTTGTAATTTCTTTAATAAGGAAAATAGATATTCCTCCTTAAGAGGAATCACACATTTGTCACACACACAATATGAATGTGGCATCCATAGGAGAAGGGAGTTACATGCAAACTACTCCACTCATCTCTACTTAAGAGATGTCTCTCACACACTTGCTTCAATAATCTTCTCCTCTCTCTCTCAATCTCTAATTGCTCTCATTATTGTATTGAGCTTATTGCTCTCATCCATAGGCTTTTTTGCCATATTCTTATTCACAAAGGGGTTTTTCTTTTCTTTTCCCCTTACCAAAATCTCTTGGCTCTTTGTTGGATTCT
>MU225539.1:399170-411061 GCA_018584345.1 Thuja plicata
TTTGAAATATCTCTGAATTTGTTTTAGGTTGCATGTACATTCCATAACACCTTTGAAGTGATAAGTTTTCTTGTAAAACTGTCTCTGAGGTTGAACATAAAATTGGAATGATCTTGACTCTATTGCCTGTGATAGAATAAGGCGCTGGTCTAATCATTATTTGGATTATAGTTGTTCAGTTCATTGTTATAGTTTTGTGATATCTTATCTATCTGTTTATTTCAATTTACATACATATATACTAAACATTCTTTCAATTACTCAAAGTATTTCAGTTTACAGTTTATGATATATTGCTTACAATTTGATTTATTCAAGCCTACTTGCCATCTTGAGAGATCGGTTTAATTTTGTACACAAGTTATCTGTTATAAAATGCCTTAAACTAGTAGATAGTGGTTAAGGTAAGGGTTCACCCGCCTTGGTCTTGCAGAGCTAGAAGTGTAGGGAAAGAGGATCATAATCGATTATTCCCATTAGTTAGCCAAAAACAATTAGTTTTTCAAACATTGGATTGGCAAGTCCATAGGAAATCCAATTCAACATTTTTGGGCACCAACATAAGCATTGTTTCGAGATGAGCTGTCAACACCAGCACCCGGGTGACTACCCACCTTCAGTAAGTGCTCACAAAACTACCTCGTGAATTTTGCAAATTTGATTTTTACGCATTTTTGTAGCTTTTACAACCATTTCAATTTTGGGTCGCATTCGAGAGTTTGGATCGCACCCTGTCAAACCCACGTCGCATCCGGTATTTCCCAGATCGCATCTTGTTTTACCATATTTCTGCATCGCATCTAGGATTCTCTAGATCACATCCCGTTGCTCTGTTTTAGGCTTAGTTTTGGGTCAAAATTTTAGTTTGGTCACACCCTGCCAACTTTGGATCGTACCCCGCGTTCTAGATTGCATCCTGATTTTTTGGGATAGCATCCAGTATGCTCAATCACATCTTGTTTTTCCAGGACCACATCCGGTAAAAGAGATCGCATCTTGATTTCCAGAATCGCATCTTAATTGGGACTTAGAAATTTATTCATTTTGAATTGTGTGTCTGTTGCGGATCTGTAATCCCTTAGCTGATTCATATTTCTGTGCTTGTAGCTTAGATAAAATACTGATTTATCTCGTATTTGTCAAAATAGGTTGATTTTAAGGTAGTCGCCTTTTGAGGCACATATCCAGGATGTGTGCTTGTGTTGTCTAGAGTTTTGATGACCGATGAGCAGGTGACAGTAGTCCACTATGGATTATGATCATTGATGGGTTTACCCAATATAGGGGTAAACCGAGGGTTGTTGACTTCTCTGGTCGAGAGATGGCACTCAGAGCACAACACCTTCCATCTCCCAACCAGGGAGATGACAGTTACTCCAGAGGATGTATGGCGTATACTCCATGTTCCTATTATGGGTTGTGAGGTGCATTTCGAGTCTACATCTGCCGTGGCGATTGGTG
This sequence comes from Thuja plicata, assembly GCA_018584345.1. Taxonomy (NCBI): domain Eukaryota; kingdom Viridiplantae; phylum Streptophyta; class Pinopsida; order Cupressales; family Cupressaceae; genus Thuja; species Thuja plicata. Next base: position 400,632 of record MU225539.1, read on the forward strand.
CAGCTCACCGATACTTCTAGGATGATACTATTGACCGAATATACTTGTCTTGGGATTACATGGTGGATCATTATGATCAACTATTTTTATACATGGCAGGCTTGATTGGTGGTATTTTGATGCTAGACAGAGGACAACATGGGTTTATGGTCGGTTGGGTGGATATGCTCGATCAGATGGTTGTCTAGAGATGGAGATTTGCATGGGGCAGTTGCATTCTAGCCCATAAATACCATAAGATTCATGAGATCATGTACCACTATACCCGGAGCATGACGGTGGGTATTCTAATTCTTCAGATCTAGGCCTGGGAGCACATCCCTGTTACACGACCAATAGTAGATAGGTAGCGGTCACCTGATTTCACATATGTATATATGTATGCAGGTCTTATTCAGCAGCCTCATCTAGGCAAGGTAGAGTACTGGCGTAGACTTTTTGATGATATGACAGAGGTCGTATGGCGACCATTTTTAGACTATGAGGAGTGGACTTTAGATGCCAGGTAGGTACCATTTTTGTTCCAGAGCCAATATCTCATTGGATAGACCAGATAAATTATAGAGCGGTTCATACACACCTGAGTCCTTAGACAGTATGGTCATCGGCAGGGTAGGACACAAGATATTATAGTATATGCATCGATCCAAGATGAGACACCACTATGGGGTATCCAACTTAGGTACGAGACAACTCATCAAGAGATCCGAGACATGGTCAGAGTAGACTGGGACCTTCACCATGATGTTGTCGATGCAGGTGTTTCTAATGGGTATGTCATAGAGATGCTTCAGTATCCATTTCCAAGTTTCACAGGGCCGAAGGAGCCCATTCCTTGCATTGAGGAGCTGATTGATTATGATTTGGATGAGCATCTTTCCAGAGGGAGGGGAGGAGTACAAAGAGATAGGGGCATAGGCTGACATGGAGGGAGGGATGGAGGATGAGATGGAGGGAGAGATGGGAGACGATGTTCTCCATATGATGGTGATGATGGGGGAGATGATAGGGGTGGAGGTGCTGTGGGTGGCCACACAGAGGTTGCTAGTGGTAGTGGAGAGGGTCAGAGCACCCACTTTAGATTTGTTGCTCCAAGGATGGATCTAGGGCCATTATTGACAAGAGAGTAGTAGAGGTAGAGGCAGAAGCAACAGAGACAGCCTGATCAGTCATAGGATAGATCTATAGGACAAGATACTGGCAGGGGTTCAAGCAGGGATGAAGATCCCTTATCTCAGTGCGAGCAGGAGCAAGAGTAGCTCAGGCCACAGATTACTACTTTAGAGGCCAGAGTCAGTGTTTAAGATGCATTGTTGGCTGATAGGGACATACAGCTAGAGAGGCTTAGGGCAGAGTGGAATAGGAAGGGTGACATGCTCAGAGAAGAGAGAGATGCACATTCTCAAATTGCAATCCATCAGGCTCAGAGAGACACATATTATTATGCTCTATACCATGTTGCAGTGCCAGAGGGACAGAGAGTGGCATCTTTTTCGTGCCTAGTGCAACAGTGTGAGGGGGCGATGCCTCCTCCTCCTTCATTTGTACCACCTCCTCCTCCTCCAGATCAGGGAGAGGGTGGGAGCCAGAGCTGAGATATTTTGTCTCATTTTATATATCTGAGTTCATATTGTATATCTAGATCCTTTTGAGATCCTCTTTTTGTACATGACATACATATATATATCTGATGCATTTTGTCCCTCTAATACTCTTTATGTGGATTTGTGCCATGCTTTGATCTGTACCATGTTCTGAGATATATATCTGATGTAGTTGATTCTGTTCCTAACATGTTATATGAGTTCCATTTGCTTTAATAGATTTATTTTTCACATGTGATTATATCTTGGCCATATGATGAGTTAGATTTTAGATGATGACATCATTTTATGCATGTTTTTGAATTATCACTGACATAAATATGTTTCAAATGATATTATGTGAATATGCAAATGTATGTTTTTGAGTTTTTTGTATGCAATGTAGAATGTATGGATGCACTTTAGGATGTAAAAGTAAAAATGCAATACATGGATGCTTTGTTTTTGTATTTTCTTGTTGTTTCTTTTTATGAATGCAAAATGTATGCTATGGATGTGCAATATATATATATATATATATTGATGGATGTAATTAACTTGGTTTTTAGAAGAAGAAAGATAGAAATCACTTTTGAGCATAAATTCCCAAAGGTTTTTATTTCCTTAAAAATGCATTATGCAACCTCTAAATGCAGCTATATGCAGACTCTTAGGACTTGTCACTAATTAGCAAATATTGTAGCTTTTTATCATCATTGGGCACTTTTCAGAATGGATACCACTTGATAGTACAACCATCACTAATACCCACTGATATTATGACAATATGAATACTATATTTTTGGAATGTCGAAAATAGACTTAGACATCAAGGCATAGAAGCCAAGATAACAAAATAGTCACTTTCCTTTTATTATATCAGAATATGTCTAAGGCAAGATATTGAACCTGCAATGACCTTGAAAATTCATATCCTTGGGTATATTATGCTTCGTATACCTTAGTGAGAATCTGAATAAAAAAATAGACAAGGAAATTGTTTCAACCTTACCGTAGTTTACACATAACAAAGATCGAGATATATGTGGCTATCCACTCATGATGGCAGCTCTTACCATAACTATCCAAGTTAGGTGAAATTTATAGGATTACTTGGAACAATAACCATATGAAGAAAACCAAGAAAGTGTTATGCCCCCTATCCTTGTGACTCTTTGTCTTTGTGTAGACGTCATGGAGTAACTCGGAAGGTATAACAACATCAATTGAGAATTAATAAAAATTCATAACTGCTTAGATGCCCCTAGTTAAACATCATCAGGACATAAAAGATTTATGCACAATGTAGATTCATCAATCAAAAAGTTTGGATTTCAAGCAAATATGGCGTCCATTTGCTTGTATACAATGTTGTCGTTGTTTGGAATCCAATGTAGGTCCTAGGAACACCGTTCATGTTAGTGCAATGTTTGTGTCATCCTTGTTTTGTGAATGTGATAGTGGTAGCAAAAGTATCCAAGAGTAGCGTATCACAAGACAAACCATCCTACGAAGACCTATTAGATGCAACCTATCAGACAGGAAAAGATGCCCCCAGTGCAGAATGACCTATTCCCTAGAACTGAAAAGATAGACAAATCCCAAGCTAGGATAAGATAGTCGTAAGGAAACAAAGTCAGCGTTTTAGCACAAGTTTAATTGTGAAGGTTTAGTATTAGCAACGTATTGTTAAATAGAGTGCAGAATACAAGTGGCGCCTGATTGCCAGGTTTTCACCACTTGGCCAAACTTTTTCTTTCATTTTGCTACCAAGATGCCTATTTTACCAGGTTCTCATCAAGGCACTTTTCTCTTTTCCAATTTTTTTGCTATTTTTACTTTTTTTGAATGTTTTTGTAGTATCAAGGCACCTGTTTACCAGGTTTTCACCAAAGATACCTTTTTCTTCAGGACTTTTTCACTATTTTTGGATTTCTTCAGGGTCAATTTTCAAAATGTTTTTGTTATTTTCTGAAAACTTTTTGCTGTACAGGCTCTACTAGCCAAACATCAAGCGTAGAACTGCTGCAGATGTAGAGTATTGATAGGATCTGGAAGAACATCTCCCTTAGGTGTAGCTAGTTGATAAGCTCAAGTCCCAAAAGTAGCAGTGATAACATAAGGTCCTAGCTAGTTAGGTTCAAATTTTCCCTTCTGTTCTCTGTTGGGCTGGTTCTTAGGATTCTCTTTTAAGATGAGATCTCCCACTTCAAATTTGAGTGGCTTGACCTTCTTGTTGTAGCCTTTGGACATACGTTCTTGGTACACCTTTAGATGGTCGAATGCCTGTTATATGCACTCATCTAGTAGGTCCAAAGAATTCACCCTATCGATGCGGTACTACTCGTCAGTAATAATACCTTGTAAAGATATCCACAAAGATGGGATTTCAACCTCAATAGGTAGAACTGCCTTAGCGCCATAGACTAGGGAAAATGGCACGGCTCCTATTGGTGTTCTGATGCTTGTTCTGTAGGCCCATAGTGCCAGATTCAATTATAGATGCCAGTCTCTGCCAGACTTACTCACAGTTCTGTGTAGGATTTTTAGAATATTTTTATTGGATACCTTAGCCTATCCATTACCTTGAGGATAATAGATTGAGGAGTAGTGTTGAGTGATATGGAATTGTTCACAAAGGTCATCAATGTCTTGATTTTTAAATTGGCCCCCATTGTCTGTTACAATTGAAGAGGGTATCCCATATCTACAAATAATGTAGTTCAGAATGAACATAGCCACCTATTTTTTGGTGGCTTTGATTAGCGGCACGGCCTCGACCCACTTTGTGAAATACTTAGTGGCTGTAATGATGAACTTGTGTCCATTTGAAGAGTTGGGATATATTTGTCCAACCAAGTCAAAGGCCCATTGCTGAAATGGCCAATGTGTAATGAAAGGTATAAGTTCTCTGGAAAGAGCATGGATGAGATTTCCATGTGTCTGACATTTATGACATGTTTTTGAGAATTGAATAGCATCTTTTTCCATGGTAGGCCAGTAATAGCCAACTCTGAGCAGTTTCTTAGCTAATGAAAAGTTGTGATCCACATACACCTCTGTGGACTTCTTTTAGTGCGAAATCAGACTCTTTAAGTTCTAAACATCTAAAAAGTGTACTGTCCAGACCTCGTCGACATAAGTTATTAGTTATGAGGACATAATGCAATGTTGTCCTAATCAGGGCTCTCTTTTCATTTCTGGATAGATTAGTAGGAATGGTTTGGTCAGTGAGATAGGAAATGATATTGGTATACCGAGATTGGTCTGGGGTGTTTAAATCATATATTACTTGGCATTCAGGGGTATCAAAGGCTAGATAGGATAATTCTTCAACCTAGAAGTCATAGTAGAATTGATGTTCCTCTAGTTGTAACATGGACGCCAATGTAGCCATGGCATTCGTAGCCTTTTTTTTTTTCTGGGTACTTGCTGGAATCTGATGAAGACAAAATATTTCTTTAAGTCATCAACCAACTACTTGTAGGGTGTCAACTTTTCATCTTTCATCTAGTAATCTCCATTAACTTGATTGATAATGAGTTGAGAATCACCATATATATGCAACTCTACAATTTTCCATTCTATGGCAAGCTTGAGTCCATTTACCAATGCTTCATATTTAGAAATGTTGTTCGTGCATGGAAACATCAGTTTGTAAGACTTGGGTATCTTATAGCCTCGAGGAGTTATAAAGAGAACTCCTGTCCCAGAGCCTTGTTGTGTAAAATAATTGTCAAAGTACATCTTCCATGGATACTCAGTTAGATGCATGATTGTCTCGTTAGGGAATTCGATCTACAAAGGTTCAGTACCTTGAAGTGGTGAATCAGCTAGTTGATCAGCGAGGACTTGTCCTTTAATAGCTCTCCTATCCACATACTCAATGTCAAATTCACTTAGAATGAGGACCCATTTTGCTAAGTGTCCTGTTAATGTTGTTTTGTATAAAAGGTACCTTAGAGGATCAATCTTAGCAATGAGCCTTACTATATGTGAGATCATGTAGTATCTCAATTTTTGTGATGCAAAGATGATTGCTAAGCATGCTTTTTCAATAATGTTGTAATTGAGCTCATAGGAGACTAGCACTCTACTGATATAGTAGGTAGCTCTTTCTTTCTTTGTTTCATCCTCTTGTGCTAATAATAATCCTAATGATGTAGTTGTAGCTAAAATATAGAGGAAAAATGACTTTCCATGAATAGGCGCCATAAGAATAGGAGGAGTAGCTAGGTACCCTTTTAATTCTCTGAAGTTGGCTTCACAGTGTTCATCCCATTTGAAGGTAACCCCTTTATGTAGTAATTTGGTAAAGGGTTGTGCTCGGTCAGTAAGTTGTGACATGAACCTCCTAATTGATTGGAGTCTCCCTTGTAACATCTTCATTTGACTGTTGTTGCATGGAGGAGTCATCTCTAGAATAGATTTCACCTTTGTGGGATCTACCTCAATTCCCTTTGCTGAAACTATGAACCCTAAGAGTTTTCCTGATTGGACGCCAAAGGCACATTTCTTAGGATTGGGCCTGAATTGAAATTGTTCCATTCGATCCAATATCTTTCTTAGGTCATCAATATGAGTACCTCTTTCTTTGGATTTAGCCAATGTGTCGTCCACATAGTCCTCCATGTTCTTGTGCATCATGTCATGGAATATAGTTGTCATGGCTCTTTGATATGTTGCACCGGCATTCTTTAACCCAAATGGCATGACATTCCAGCAAAAGGTGCCCCATGAGCATGTAAATGCAGTTTTCTCCTGATCCTCAGGGGCAATTTTGATTTGATTATAGCCCAAGAATCCATCCATTAATGAATACATCTGGTAGCCATCTGTGAGGTCTATGATCATGTCAATGTTAGGTAGTGGGAAGTCATCTTTCAAACATGCTTTGTTTAAGTCTCTGAAGTCCATACAGATCCTGATAGATTTGTCAGACTTAGACACGGGAACCACATTGGAGATCCATCCTGCATAGGCAATGACTCTGATAAATCTAGCTTTCAACAATTTCTCGAGCTCTACTTTTACCAGTAATGCAACATGAGGATGCATCTTTCTAAGTTTTTGTTTCATGGGCTTGACCCCGGGAGCTATAGATAAGTGGTGTATGATTAGATTAGGATCTAGTCCAGGCATATCTATATAAGACCATGCAAAGTTGATCTTCTTTTCTCTCAGGAACTCTGTAAATTGTGTCTTTTCTTCTTCTGACAAAGATTGTGCAAGGTGGACTATTTGAGGATCTTCAATGGTGCCCAAATTTACTAGCTGTGTTGGTTCAATCAGAATAGAAGACATTTCCTAAAAGTGTTTGGGGAGGATATAAATAATCTCATCCTTTGGTGCCTCTGAGAGTTTTTCACCATTGGATGCATCTTTTATTTTTACTATTTTAGGATCTAACACTGCCACAACGTGGTTTTCACTGTCAGTCCCCTTTTTCTTTTTTAGTTTTTCGCTGAGAAACCTGATATCCTCATGTGACATGTTCTCGCTCCTTGCATTGGTGGAAGAAGGGTAAGGTTCACAAGCATTGAGATAGCAAGCTAGGGTATAGTCATTGGGAAAGTTGAGGATAGGCATAGGATCTAGGTGTATTAATGAGGTCTAATCAATGAGGTCTGGGTGTATCAAATACAAGGAATCAGACTCTGGGAAGGACAACATCATGTTAGCATCAATACCATTAACTGACATGACGTGTTCCATTAAGTTAATTTCTTCAATGTTTAGATCAATAGGAGTTAGATCATCATAAAAAGGGTCGTTGTTAGTCATATGTAGATCAAACTCTAGTGACTCATCAGTAGAACTTTCATCTTCATCTCTCTGTAAATGGAGGCTTCTTTCTTGTTGCCTTAGCATTTCTTCTAGACTTAGAAAAGCACCAGTCTCTCCATCCCTAACAGGGAGAAGGAATTCTTCTTCTGCTTCAGGATTATCAGTATCATTGGGAGTAGTGTTAGACTGTTCACAAGGAGCTAAAGGAGCCACAAACATGTGAATTGTATCTATTCCAATATCTTCAGTGGTGAAAAATAGCTCATCCCATTCATAATCATGAGAGTCGATGACCTCATCATTGGATCTATTTAAGTATTCAGCAATAGTTATATGGTGCACCCGATTAGCTACCTGTGGATCAAAGTGTGGTAGATCAAGAATATGTGAAACCGTGACCAATTTTCCCCAGTTAGGATGTAAATCATGGTGTCGGGGTGTGCTTTCTATAGTTGTTGCTATCAAGGGTATTTTTGAATTATCTGTTGTTGAGTCTCCTACCTCTTGAATGGGAGGTTGTGCTAACAAAGGGGTGTGAAGATCTCATGGTACCTCAAAGCTGGGTACATAGTGCTCTCCTTGATAGTTGGGATTCTCTGTGCCAACATGTAATAACCTTTCATAGGACCACTACTCTAGTTCATTTGTTTCATCACTCCCTTTGTCTGAGGTTGGACTGTCTTTTGAAGCAGGTTTGTCAGTTTTAGAATTAAAACCCAATCCTGTTTTGTCTTTGGTATTCTGGAACTCCATGGGTATAGGCTCAACAAGCCATCATCCTGTGTCATTTAGAGATCCCTTTCCTTTGTATCCCATCCGTTTGAGGAAATCATATCCCTTTCCATATTGTTCTGGGGATATCTCTACATGTTTGATCTCAGCTTCCACCGGTTCTCCTTTGTAAAGCCAGTCCAAGACTGCCTATTCTTCTGTGTTATCTAAAGAAGATGTGGATGCCTTTACCATTCCAAATGCTTTATGTGCTTCTGGCTCCTTGGATGCAGTAGGTGTGAATGTCGAGGAAGGTTTTTCATAGGATTTTGGTGATACTAAAAGTTTTGTCAATGAGGGAGTCAGGTCCAGCTTGTACTCTCCCATACCTGTTTCTTCAAGTTTTAAGGTTTTGCCAAAAATTTTCATAACCATGTCCTTGGTAGTTTCAAGAGCAATCACATCCATAGCCTCTTTGTTATGTGGGATCATACTACCTGCTTTGATATTGTTACAAGTATAGTTAGCATCTACAGGAATCGTCACTTCCACCCCATTATGTGGGAACTTTATACACTGGTGGTAAGTGGATGGCACGACTTGCATTTCATGAATCCATGGTCTCCCCAATAGGATATTTTAGGCTAGAGGTAGATCCAAAACTTGACATATGACATTCCTCTCAATTGGTCCGACTCTAATAGGAAGAACAATAAGTCCTTTAGAGGATCTTTCTTCCTCATCATAAGCTTTGATAGTTATTTTGCTTCTAGAGTCAATGGTCTATTCTGAAAGACCTAGTTTCTTAATTAGATTAAGTGTACAAATATTCAATCCTGCACCTCCATCTATCAATATGTGTCTAACACGGGATTTATGAATGAGGACTTCGATATGGAGGGGTTGATTATGTGGATGTGTCAAAGACTTATCGTCCTCTTCATAAAAGGAGAGGTAATGTGGCGCTAAGATGTGATTGACCATCACTTTGAATTTGTCTATATCAATATTCTTTGGGACATTAGCAACATGTAGAGCTTGTTCTAGGATTTCCCTATGTACTATGGATATTTTGAGCAACTCAAAAATGGAAATTTTGGTAGAGGTTCGTTGCAATTGGTTTACCAAGTCATACTTTGTTCTAGGAATAGTAACCACATGTTTTTCTATTGGTTTAGGATTAGTAATGATAGGAACCTTGGACGTTGATGCTGGTTCCGAGGGTCCTTTGATCATGACCTATGCTTGGCTTCGTGTCACTGCATTCGAGTGGAATGAAACACCTTTGATTGTGACCACATTGATTGATTCCATTTTAACATCTAGCATATTGATCACATTGTCATTATTAAAATAGGTGTAGTTTACTTCATTACCTTTCCCTTTAGATGTTTCCCCTTTGTCGTAATTAGCAAATGGTTTATTGAATATTTTATAACTTCTTCGATGCGAAGGGCATTTTTAATCATCCTATCAAAACTAGGGGAATCTTGCATTTGCAATGCGTAGTTCAATTCTGGTACCAAGTTATTGACAGAGATTTCCATCTTCTCAGATTCAGGGATAGCTCTTCAGTACCATGCAAAGATTTTCCTCCATATTTGTAGGAAGTGTGTAGATGATTCATCATTCCTCTTTTTAGTATTATATAAATCCATCATAGTCATGTCATGTTGGATGTTGTAGGAGTAATGTTGAATAAATCATTGAATCAACTCCTCTAAATTTTTAACCTTAGGCTTCAGTTTTGAGAACCACTCCATAGCGTTGCCTCCTAGACTTCTAGAGAATAGGCGCATGAGGTAAGTGGGTTCATGCATGTACTCTATGCTAAGGGCACAAAACTCTCAAACATGGTCATGTAGATCGGTCTCTCCCATATACTTGTCGTATTTTGGCCATGCCACATTGGGAGGGAACGGAACCATAGTGATGCTCTTGTCAAAAGGGAATGGACAAATGGTGTCCAAAGAGTATTTTGTTTTGGGTTTCTCCTTTTCCTATTTGAGGTCTGCAAGCTCTGTTTGCATTAAAGTGAGTTGCTTGGTGAGAATGGATATAGGAGTTGGTACCTCATTTTCTTTGAGTTTCCCCACATCATAATCTGGGGGTAATTATAGGATTTGACAAACGTCAAATCTTCCCAAGAAACCTGCATGCAAACACTGCTACAAGAAAGAAGAAGACAGAAGAGAGAAGTACTTCAGAAAGCTATGGCGGCCAAAATGAGAGAGACTGCAAACCCATTGTGAAAGAAATTATCTTCTATTAACACAATGATGAAAATAATACAATCTCGGTAAAGAATACAAAGAAGACAATCCTTATAAAGGATGTCGAAACCCTAAA
>MU225539.1:419603-435539 GCA_018584345.1 Thuja plicata
AGATATAAAGGAACATATTTGTGTAAATATTATTATTTCCCCTATTAAAATAAGAAGTTATGGTGAGTTGTAAGAGGTTCGGTTTAAGCTACCATCTCGAGAAGGATCATTCTCACATATAGCTCTTCTTAATTTCTAGTGAGCTTAGCCAGGACTTGACAGGGTTGGAGGGGCATTACACTATGAGTACCTGAATATATGTAGTCTCGCAAACAAGATTCAAGCGGCTCTGCTCTACATATACCGAAGTATGTTCAAAGAATGATGTCATAATTCTATGAACAAAACTGATTCCATCTTCCAAGGCTTTGGCCTATGAGGAAGCAATTATTTATAGTGAGTTGGAAGGGTTGGCGTAAAACCTGTCCTCACTTGGGTCATTCCTGAGAGATTTTTTCCTCAATCGGTAGGCCCTCTACTATTAAATATGCGTACAAAGGATGGTGAGCGCAGGACGTCTAGATTTCTAATTCTTCCGAAGAAGAAGAGCATACTCTCTTAATCCAAGTCGTTTTATCCCAAAACAAAATCAAGAAAACCATTCATTCCCTTAAGCAATGTTGTGCTTGATTTAAGATGTTCCTATTTAATGAAAACAGGATGCTTGAAAATAGATTTGCCTTGTTCATTTAACCACAATATCTAATGAGTAGCTTGTTCAATTTTTTATACAAAATTAGACGATGAAACTTGTTCAATTTTCCCACAATATTAAGTGCTTTGTTTTTGTTCAATTACTTATCCAAAAGAAATTATACGATGTGATTGGCTTGGTTCAGTTAACTCCAAATTCTTCTCAACTCTTAAACTGATGTACAAGTTTCTGATTTTCCTCAAGAGGAAAAGAGCATAGTCCTCTAGTCAGTTTATTAGAAGATTAGAAAATGTTTCTTAGTGTTTAAAGCATGTAAATAGAGGTCAAGATGGGGGTTGGGAAATCTGAAAAACTATGTTAGTATCCTTCGTCCAACTCCCAAGAAAATCCTTTGATGGCAACCTGCAAACACTCGTTAAGCTGTTTAAAAGACCAAAGAAGTCAAGCACGCAAACGTTAGTGGTTAGGCAATGAAGTTCATTAAAATTTTCACCAAATGCGATCCAGAAATATAACAAATGACACATAAAATAGATGCAACTGAATGTCCTCTAGATGCAATCCTAAACTAAAAGTGATCTGGGAAATCTCATATGCAAGCCTCATTTTCTACGGTGCGAAGGCGTATCCCGGATGTGAGCCAGAATGACCAGAAATGATTCTGGACCTGAAAATTGGGAAGGTAAATAGGTGAAAAATGAGGTCAAAATGAGGTCAAATCCAAAATCAAGTCCCACTGAGCGTGCCAGAAATGTGTGTGATTTTTTTACCTGTTTAAGAAAGACACAACACTTCAATAGATCATTGCATTAGCGAAAAAGGGGTTAGATGAGCATATAAAACCACTAATATTGACATATTATTTTCTAACTAAGAAGAGTATGATTAATAACATAATAGCCCTCAGATTATGCTACTATCAATGACATATACGACTTAGCATGAAATATTTATATTAAAACAAGTTATTAATCATTAAGCAATGCATTCTAGCTCTAAAAATGGAGATAATAACAAAGCCTAAACATGAAAAACTAAATGAAACATGAGTCTAGATGAATCCTAACAGCATAACAATGTATTTTCAATATAAAGTAAGGGCTTATTTGCTCTCAAAAATACCTTCTATTTATAGAAGAATGAGGAGAGAGAGGGGGGACAAGGTGCATTAATGGAGTTGAAAAACTCATTAATGGTGTGTAAGAGAAATAAATGCCTTGGGCATTCAATAGGCATGGTGGAGACATGGACTTAAGGATCTTCATTAATGAGTCATTAATGAAAGCCTTAAAGAAGCATGGGAAGGGTGTAAGAGAGTGGATTGAGAAAGTGGACTTGAGGAAGGAATCTTGAGATTCTTTGACTTTCTCAAGTGGGTGGAGTCCTTAATCATTCCTTAATGGAATGTGACAACATTAGGAGGTGGGTTAGGATATAATTTAGGATTAGAATTAGATTAGCAAGTGTGAATGGGTTGAGATGGGTTTGAACCCAGGGTAGAAGTGGTTGAGATAGGTTAGGTTGGGGTTTAGGGGAATATAAATGAAAAGAATTATTTGACATAATTCATTTAAATATATAGGATTTAATTATTTAAGCATTTTATTGCTTTTTAATAATTAAGGGGACTATAGCCATTTTAATTAAATTAATTAGGCTAGGGGAATGGGTTCATTTGCAAGTGAGCAATTGATTTAGGGTTTATTTAATTTCTTTATGATTAAATACTATAGCCATGTTTGAATTTGATTTGATTTAATTAGTTTTTAATTGATTTGAATTGTATGGCTATAATAGTTAATATAATTCAGTGATAAAAATCACCTAGGACATTAAATTTGATTTAAAATGAATTATGCCAAAGTAACATTGTCATGAAATAATTGGGAGTATGATCACACTTAGGGAAAATAGGGTCTATAGTTGAAGCAAACCAAATCCAGGTGGTTACACCATCTGCTCTAGCATGTCCACCCATCCAACCATGAACTCGTGTTGTCCTATGTCTGGCATCAGGATGCCACCAATCAAACCTGCTAAATATACAGATAATCAAACATAGTGATTGCACATGTAATCCCAGGAGAGGTATCTCTGGTCAATAGTATCATCATCAAAATATCGACGAGCTGCACCAAATGCCATGACATAATTCGCCTCAAAATGCACCTCGCAGCCCATGATGGGAACACATAGTATCCACCATACATCCTCAGGAGTAACTGTAATCTCCCCAGTAGGAAGGTGAAAGTGGTTGTGCTCTGAGTGCCATCTCTTAGTAAGAGCAGTCAACAAACCTCAATTTACCCCTATATCAGGTAAATCCATCAAAGATCGTAATCCACAAGGTATCATTGTCTCCTACTACTCAACTTATAACAGTCCAGACAAGGCGAGCACACAACCTAGATATGTGCCTCTAAATGAGACTACCTCAAAATACACCTATTTTGGCACATACAAAGATAAATCAGTGATTTATCTACAACAAAGATGCAAACTCCTGATCAACTAAGTAATTCAGGGTCTACAACAGACAAACAATTCACAATGGATAACTTTCTAAGTCCAAAAATGAGATGTGATCCTGGAAGGGTAGGGTGCAATCTCTTTTACCGGATGCAATCTTGGAAATATAGGATGTGATAGAGAATACTGGGTGCGATCCCCAAAATTCAGGATGCGACCCCAAACACAAGGTACGATCCTAAAGAGACAGGAAATGACGCAGACTAGAATTCAACTAGTAAACTAAGCTAAAAATAGCAAAATAGGATGCGATCCAGGAAATCTTGGATGCGATGCAGAAATCTAAAAAAACTAGATATGATCTGGGAAATACTAGATACGACACAGGTTTGACGTGGTGCGATCCAGAATCCTGGATGCGACCCAGGATCTAAAAAGCTCTAAAAGCTGTAAAAATGCATGAAATTCAAATTTGCAAAATTCACGAGGTAATTTTACGAGTACTTACCAGAGGTGGGTAGTCGGCCAGGCGCTGATGATGATGGTTGAGCTCAAAACAATGCTTCCTAACGGGGACCACCATCTTCTTTGTAGAGCTCTCAGAATTACTGTGGGTAAAAGTGAAAATGAATAGTAAAATGGTAATTTTTGAGATATATATTAGTCTTTTGAGCTATTTAGGAGTTCCAAAACTCCTCCCAGGCAACTGAAACTATATTTTTGTTTTCTATTTGATCAATCAGGAACCGAATCAAGGTTGCTAAGGTATTTTTTGTAGCACAGTCACATTTTTGCAATAGCTCTGGAAAATGCAGATTTGCTCCATTTGTTCTAAAAATCTGTCAAATTGCATATTTCATCATAAATTTTGGTCCGACATCATTTTATCAATCCCACCACTCACATTTTCATGTAATTAACTTGGTTCTCATATGTTTATTCTTAAACACACATTCCTTTTTTCACTTCTTCTATTCCATTCTTTCTTGTCCAACCCATTCCATGCAAGTGATCCATCATTTCAACAGAGGGATTTCATTTCTTTCCTTCGATTTTGTTCCCGAGGGGGCATGATCACACTATCATCAATCAAATTCTTGCTCAAAACAACATTAAAATGACTTCATTATCAAACAACTAGGGGCATGACAGTTTCCTTGACTAAGTTGAAACTGTTGGATAGAAATATTTGGTTCTCATAAGCTAAATATCTTGTGTTTCCTCATTTTAAAAGATTCTTATTAAGCTCCTGAAAGCTTCTTACTGACTTTTGGATGAAAACCAAGTTCGAAATTAGTACTATCAATCTTTGGATGACAACCAAGTTTAAAATTGGTATCTTTAAGATCTTTTATTGACCTTTGGATGACAACCAAGTTCAAAGTCAATTCTATCAGTTTAGTTTGATCAAGTGTGAGACTGATCTCATCACGCATTTCGTTCGATCATGAGAGAGATTCTCAATCTTTCTGAAGTCAAAATAAAAAACTTTCTTTGAATCAATGCGCTACTCGCACATCAATTCAAAGAGGGGCAAATGTAACCACCTAGATTTGGTCTACTCTGACCATAGATCCTATTTACCCTAAGTGTGATAATACCCCCAATTATGTTCAAACGACCCTGTTACTGCTTGGCATAATTCTTTTGAAATCAATTTAATCTCCTAAAGTGATCAAATCACTAAATTAATTACTTTTAGCCAAAATCAAAAGCAATCAAATACATGGCTAAAATAATTAATTTTCTAGGAATTAAATAAAGTCCTAAATCAATTGCTCACTTGCAAAGGAACCCATTCCCCTAGCTTAATTAATTTAATTAAATTGGCTATAGTCATATTGATTATTAAAAAGCAATTAAATGTTTAAATAATTAATATCCCTATTTTTGAATGAATTAAATAAGTTTTATTCATTTTATTAATATTCCTCTAAACCCCTAACCTAACCCACTTCAACCACTTTGACTATGGGTTTGAACCTATCCCAACTCGTTCACCCTTGCTAAATCTAATTCTAATCCTAATTCTATCCTAACCCACCTCCTAATGTTGTCACATTCCATTAAGGAGTGATTAAGGACTCAACCCACTTGAGAAAGTCAAAGAATCTCAAGATTCCTTTCCTCAAGTCCACCTTCTCAAGCATACCTCTTACACCCTTCCCATGCTTCTTTAAGTCTCCTATTAATGCCTCATTAATGAAGATTCCTTAAGCCCATGTCTCTTCAATGTCTTTGGCATTTATTTCTCTTACACTTCATTAATGAGTTTTTCAACTCCATTAATGCACCTTGTCCCCCATCTCTCTCCTCATTCTTCTATAAATAGAAGGTGTTTTTGAGCACAAATAAGCCCATAATTTTAGAGAAAAATGCATTGTTATGCTGTTAGAATAAACATAGATTCATATCATATTTTAGATTTCATGTTTAGGCATTGTTATTTTCATGCTTTTTAGAGCTAGAATGCATGTTTAGGAGATATCTTTCTTTGTTTTAACTCAAATTTTTCATGCTAAGTCGTATATGTCACTGATAGTAACATAATCTGAGGGCTGTTATATTGCTTATCATACTCTTCTTAGTTAGAAAGCAATAGGTCAATTTTAGTGCTTATATGCTCATCTAACCATGTTTTCCACTAATGCAATGACCTATTGAAGTGTTGTGTCGCAGGTAACAGGTGCAATATTTCACACACACACCCACTTGTTACAATTGTGGAAAGCTTGGACACACTCCTAATGTATGTAGAAGACAACCGATGAATGTTCCAAGAACCACTCATTTTAATGATATTGTTACAATTATATTATGTATGATCATCAAGCTTATAAGTATAGATCAAGAACAAGTAACAAATCATGTGAAAGGAGTTTGAATGGCTACTGTTATTATTGCAAAAACTTTAGAAATAAGGTGGGACATTGCAAATCAACAACACCTAATAAACCAATGAATGTTCTAAGAAGAGAAGGTAACATGAATGTTTCATGCACTATTTGTGGAAATTATGGGATGTTGCTATGAAATGTGGATTGAGAAACCCTAGAGGTAATGTTGGACCATGTATTAAAAAAGTATGTCATGTTTCTATTGTCATAAAATTGGACATCTTTCAAGAGATTATAGGTACAGGAACTGATCACCGAGCAATGAAGATGAGAAAGGCAAAAAGACTGTTAATGTTGAAGAAGTGAGGAATGAGATGAAAAAGGTTTGGGTAAAGAAATAATAAAGTAAAGAAGATTCCAATGCATCAATAGGTAACCCTACATCCTCTAGCTAAGGGGATTCATCCTCGAACTAAACAAGTAAGTTTTTCTTAGGGACTGAATTTCATTGTTGTATCTAACCTGGCCCTTATATTGATTAGTGGTAATATCTATTTGCATAATGAGATGCATTGAGGTTATATTTGATGAATTTCATAGAGATAAGTCGTTATGTATCACTTATTTTATCATTTGCAAAAGTTATGTGTTAATGCCACTTTTTGCATTAATCGATGGAATTTGTAATCGATGAAGTGAGATCGGTGAACTACATTTAATGTTTTAACTAGCCATTGGTTAACTTTTTGGGCAAATAAATTAGAGTTAAACTATAAGTTATGCACCTTGAATTCCAAAGAACATTTACAATAGCTAAGTGTGATTCCATATTGAGATTGATTGTGAGAACTATTTGAGCTAATCAATTACAGAGATTCAAACTATGAATTCAAAATGCTAAATGATATATTAAGTTTTTACGGTGATCATTTGTGAAGAATTTGGAGTTTTCAAGTTCTAAAGTAGAAATATATTGGTTTACTATAGCGTCAAGGATTTCTACACCTATGTTGATCAAGATATCTAAGGTGGTGGAACCTAAACATAAGCTACATCCATTGAGGTAGCGAAAGTTGACAAAATTGGTGCCCTATCCCTAATTCCACCTCGATTTCTATTGATTGAAGATATAAGAACTTTCATTCACTGCAATATTGTTGAATTAGATAATGAACGGATACATAAGGAGTATTTAGCAATGTGCAACGACGATGAACTTAAAGACGAGTTCAAACACCTTCAAATGAAGGGTTTACCACATATTATGGACTTACCTGAGATTTTAAAGGAAGAATGGATTAGATATGTCTTGAGTCATTTTCATGACCAATTCATATGTTTGGAGGAACTAATCAAGATCACAAATGAGTTGATGCATTTGATAACTGGATCCTCAGCAAACAGGGAACCATTTACCCTAAGGAAAACATCCACAAAGATGGTTTCACAACTCACAAAGTCTAAACAAGATCACCAAGTGATGATGATTAATGATATTGAAGATCAATAAGTTCATTTTGCAGCAATGGTTGTTTGGTATAAAGTTTATCAATCTAGTCGGTTGAATAGTGTGCCCTATGGAGCTATTCACGTCGCTTACTAGATAGTGAAGAAAGGAACAAGATACAACCTACCTAAGATGGTGAGGTCACAACTTTTGGAAAACTTAAAGAGGATTCAACCTGACAAGAAGAAACCACTAAAGTTTGAATAACTTTTTGTATGTATGTTTTTCTATGTGCAAAACTATTTTCCTGGAAAAGGAACGGTAACTTGGAAAATAGATAGACCAGCTTTATATTAGATAAATGAATACATAAGTGAATTAGATGATAACCTAAACAATTTGGTGTGGGGATATTTCAAATACTTTTAGGATAGAATGCATAATAGGTATAGGATACTTCCACATATTATAGAGAAGTACAAAGACAATTTATTTTCTAGTTGATACTGACACATGTAAGATACAAGTGGTAGATCCCAGAATTTCATGGATACCTAAGATGTGATACAAGACTGATGAATACTTGTTAACCCTAAACATTGAAGCTTTACTAAATCTATCAGTTTACAGAGAAGTGAATAGGTATGGCACTTTTAAGGAGGCATATGAAAGAATTACTCTATAAATAAAAAAGCAAAGAATTGAAAAGAAAGCACAAAAAATCAGAAGTTGATTGGAAGAGAATTATGCTACAGGTGAATGTTGTATTTCCACAAGTGAGCAGCATAAGAGCATTCCTGATGCTTATGCCAAAAGGAAAAGGAAGTCAGTAGGAATCTTGAACCACCATCGGTAGAAGAGTATGGAATGGAGAAGAATGATGAAGGTAAAACTTCTGACCCTATGCCACCTGAGGAATCACAATTTTCTAAGACTAGAACTAATTTAAAGAGAAAGACTAGAGGACAGTAAAAGCCTCTCCTAGCAAGAAAATGAAGAAAACTAAAGAAGACAGTGAGAGAACTGATTTTGAGAAGGAAATCACTGACATGGGGAGGTTTGGAAAGACAACATTTATCATTCCTAAGAGTGCAATTGAAATTTTTGAGGTAATTAAAGAATGAGGAATGATAGGTAAATTCAGTAACTTTAAATTCTCAAAGTTATCTGACGAGGACAAGAAAATTATTGAATATGCTATTGTATTTCACTTTTAGGAATTCATCAAACACCAAGTCAAATAAAAAATCATATTGTTGATGAACTTTATGAACAATCAAAGTTAGATGGGAGTCAACATTTGAAACTGAAAAATGAGGTCAGAGAAAGGACACTTATCTACACAGTGACACATTTGACAGTTAAGGGAATAGATGAATCACTTGAGAAATACAAAGACAAATTTAGTATTGGACATAGAACTACACATATTCTAGCTAGAAATGAGAAATAAGTAGAAGATGAGGCAGTGGTGATATGGAAAAGGATATTCAACATTAAACCACCACAAGTAACAGAAACGACAGGTACATCTCAAGTAGATAATACTTTCACTTTGAATGAGTTAATAGGAGATTTGTTAGGATGTATTCCAAGTATGATAACACATATAGACCTAACCAAGGATTCAACCAATGATGTTACAATTGATAATTCTAACTCTCCTATGGTCGGAAATGAAGTTGAAGATATTCCACTTCAATCTTCACTTGATGCATATACAATTGAGATTAATGATTCCATAGTTGATGTTGAAGAAAACAAGGTTGATGAGTTAGAAAAGATTAAGGATACATAACAAGTCACTGAGACCACTGATAAACCACATGATACAAAAGAAGAAGAATAAGCATCCATGATTGATCAACTTAAGATCTTAGTTGATGAAATTACCAGTCTAGATCATGTCATGGAGGAGGAAATGATAAAGAGAGCACATAAGAGATTGGAAAATGAGATGATGGAGAAACTAATGCAAAATATTGCACTTGAGAAATTTTCTTTGTTTGAACTAGTAAAAGAACTCAAGCAATCACTACTAGAAGTTGGAAAACTCTTCAGTAAGATATCTATTCTGACCAACTTCACTGCAGAGAAATTGAGATAGAAGGAAGAGCTCGCAACAGAATTGACTACACTTGACAATCAATTGGACCCATTGAACAGTTCAATGATGGAGCATACTGCAAAATTGAAAACATTGACAAACAAGGAGATGAAACTTAAGGTAGAGGAGGACAAAATAAGAATGAAATTGTTAAAATTACAAGGATTCTTGACTCCACACATGGATATTATACAAGAATATCTTAAGAAATCATAAGTGTTGATAGGTACTCCTGACATGAGTACAATTGATAGTATGGAGGATCTGGCTTCAAGCTTAAATGAACATCAAATTGGCCTAACAATATTGAAAGAGTCATGGGAGAAGTCACTTGGTACTGCAAAGGTACACTTGAAGATTATATTTGACAAATTTTAAAGCTTAAACACCTTTGTATATACATTGTTTATCATAGTTTTTGGCATTATTGTAAAAAAAGGGGGAATATATAAGTAGATCAAAAGGGGGAGTATATAGTATACAAAGTATATAGGTTTTTTCCATCAATGCCAAAGAAGGAGAATGATGATATCATAATGATGAGAAATGACATTGATGATGATCACATAAAGGTATGGTTTTCATTCCTATAAATATAGTACATAGGTGAGTAAGTTTTGTGTGAGTACATGAAGTGACACCAATCGATAGACAGTTCAACCAATTGATAACTACAAGTTAAATAGAATAGGTAAACAGACAAGCACATGAACAGGTGAAGGTCAAATCGGTTGAAGAAGTCAAGTATATTATCGGTACACTGGAAGGTTCAGAGACTAAAGGTGAACTAAGATTTGTGACCGCGCTACTTAAGTAACACCGGTAAAGGACATGAATGAAGATACTACCAACCAGTCATTTTAGTGAACAGGTAAAAGTTAAAGGTTAAAGAATAGTTTTGAATGATTATCTAAAGTGATTATGATGGTGCAAGATTATGTGAATCTCGACAAAATGAAAAATATAGTGCACTATTTCAAGAGTTTTATAAGTCAATTTCTTGGTAGTTGTGTACAGATCTGATTATCAATTCAAGGCACATTTTGCACCAATAATATTGAAGAACTATTTTACATTGGAGAAGACAACTTTAAGTTTGTTATGGATGATGTAGTGAGATTGTAATGTTTCTATGAGTTGGTTGTAACTGACAAAGCAATTTTGGAGACAAACATAAACCCTAATTAGGTTTGTAATTAAAGGTAAAATGCCATAAGAGGATAACTAATGTTAACATATGATGTAATTGAAGTATTGAATGAAATAATGTTGAAGTGTTAGATCTTGGACAGTGATTGCAGAGCAGATTACAAAGAAGATTTAGAACATAGTTCAAAGATAGAACAGAGTATCAAAGGATCCGAATAGCAATATGAAGCGCATTCATAGGTCAATTCATTTATTGTATTCGTAATAGTTTCAACAATCTTAAATCCCTTAACAGGGTACTCTATAATAAGAATTTTTTCTTGTAAATCCCTTAATAGGGTGAGCACTCTAATAGTGGGATTAAATCCTCTAACAAGGTAGTCTTTAATAGGACTTTAAGTACTTCTAGAAAGGTATCAGACACTCCTAATAGGGTGAATCACCCAGAAAGTGACATATTGTAAGCTTCTAACAGAGCACTCTTTTCTACTACAACAAGAAGATTGTGGGTGTCATCCCCACCATGGTTTTTCCCTCTGACCAAGGCTTTCCACGATAAAAATCTAAGTGTTATGAGTGTGCATGTGTTGTTATTTCATTCACTGTACTTTTTCTTTACACTTTCGATTTTATGATGCATAGTGTGGAAGTTTATTTTGCTATTATTCAAAGGTATTGGTAGAAGTCTGAAAGTTTTATTAGTATTGATTCACCCCCCCCCTCAGTACCTATTATTTCAAATAGTACTAACACCGTTTGATAAATGGGGTCTAGAATTTGTTGGACCCATTGATCCACCTTCAAATGGTAACTCATACATCCTAGTATGCATAGACTATGTGACCAAATGGGCAGAAGTCAATCCTATGAAGCATGCTAAAGAGAAAAAGTTTGCCAAGTTTCTATATAAAGAGATACTTATGTGGTATGGAGTGCCAAGGAATCTTATCACAGACTAAGGAGGTCATTTACCTCCACATTGATCAATGGGTACAATATCAGGTAGAGAAAATCAATTCCCTATCACCCACGGGCCAATGGTCAAGGACAAATTACAAACAAAGAGCTTTAGTCAATCTTAACCAAAATAGTACACATTCATAAGAAGGATTGGGAAAATAGACTCTCTAAAGCAATTTAGGTATAAATAACAACTTGGAAAATAACCAGAGGCTTCACACCATTTGAAATTCTACATGGGAAGGTAGTTGTCATGCCAATTGATTTTGAGAATAAAACTCTCAGAACAACATTGGAGCTTGAAATGGATCTCTCTACAACACAAAAATCTAGAATATTACAGCTTAATGCCTTAGATAAAATAATAAAATCAACCCTGTAGCAAATGAAGTTAGTCCAGAATCAACGCAAGAAATAACATGATAATCATATAAAAACCAATAAGTTTTCTCCTGGAAATTGGGCAATGCTATATGACCCCAGATATAAAGAACACACATGTAAGTTTCATACTAGATGGGTAGAGCCATATGAAGTTGTGGAAGTCTTTGATAATGGTGCAATAGAGTTATCCACAATTGATCCTATTTGGTTTAAACTCTTGGTGAATGTTCAAAGACAAAGGTTGTGGCATAAACCTTCAATTGAGCAAGAGTTCCTGCAGCAGTTTTAAAATCAGCAAGAGGCTAAGATTCCTGCAACCGAAGTCGGAAGAATTTTGCTTCCATCATCTCTTTAACTTCAATTTTGCATGCTCTCATAGTAAATATTTCAACTTCTTGTGGAAGTACCCTTTCTTTGCATAATCACTTGTCGTCATTTCCTGCCCGCGTCTTCTGTTCCAACTCAAATTCCACTTCATAAACTGATTCCATGTACCTCCAGCGATGATGTCACGACACATACTACTTGGCATGAGCACACACAATCTACATTTACTATAATCTTCACATTCATAAAAGGTATGCAATTGTATTTAATTATTACTTGATTTATTCATTACTTCATAATTTAATTAATGTATATTTATTACATATTTTTGAGTTCAGTCTTTCCTGCTTCATTCTAATATGTGGATACATGTCCAGGTTGTAGTAGGGGTAGGGATATCATCGTGTCCACGTCATACTAATTCAAGCAAAACTACAAAAATGTTTGAGGGATTATAAAAGTTTCAAATCATACTTACACAGTTTTTAAAAGCTTTTTATGTAACTTATGAAGTGTTCAAAATATTTTCAAAAATCCCTAAAATATTTTCTTTAATACTTCAACATGAGTTCATTAATTTATTCTTCTTATTGCCATTAAAATACCCCATCAAAAAGCTTAGGTGTATATACTTTCCATAATTGTCAGATAATTTTCTAAATTTAGGTAGAGTAGAGGGTTTTCCAAGAAGAGCGAAAGTTGCCGAAAGAATTCATTTAAGAGGTAGAATTTCTGCTTCAAAAGCTTGTTGGAACTACATTTCTTTAAGGTTTGCAGATATTCTTAGTGAAAAAGAGTTGGTTACTTTGTTCTTGAGGAATTATTGGCATTTTTTTAGTAGAGGTTGAAGAAGTCACCATGGGAGGACTGCCTGTGAGGCATAAACTCATAGTTCATACCATGCTACTTCAAGATCAAGTTTGTGTGGAAAGATTTAGAAATTGTGGATGAATTGATTATTTTTTGAAGTTAGATGGTTATGACGATAATATCGCAAGATAATTTTTTAGCACTTTCTCAAATGGTGTAGCAAGAGTAAAGGGCTTAGGGTTGAAACCACAAAAGGAAGAATTACAGACGTCACTAGTCTCCTAGCCATAGGTGAAAAGTATACTGAAGAACTTGATAATAGAGCAACAAGGGCTCAATTTACACATCCTTTAGAACACCCTCTACAAAATGATAAGAGAGGTATGAAAATAATTTCACTACCTCTCATTTGGGTAGAAGTGGTTGTCTATTCTATTAGATATCTAACTTGAGAGGGTAGGTTTTCTTGTCTACATTCTATGCATTTTAAGCTATTGAGCCATATGCGTCATGGGCTTCCAGTGAATGTTTAAAATTATTTGTATAATCTACTCAACATTATTGTTGGGGAGACTTAAAATGGTCAACCTCACTCTATGGTACATCATGGGTTGATTAAGTTGATGTTAGAGAGGTCATTAACGGATGTTTATCAAATAACCTAGGATGATTTTGTAGCCACTAGAAGTATCCAACCCAGAAATGTAGGACCTAGGGGAAGGGACATATTGTAGAGAGTTGAGAATCCTCGGGGGTTTGCCAAAATAACCATGGAAGCTTCATTTTCTAGAGCATTCCCTACTAATGAGTCTCCTACAGCCGTAACATCTCAAGAACCAGAGAATACAAAACCCTTGGTTGTTAATGTTAAAAATACCCCTATTGCAAACCCTAATTCTAGTACTTTACCCAAACCCCTAAAGGGACTGGGGAAACCATTAGGAAAGAGAAGGGGAAAGGAAAAAATGATGAAAATTTTCAAAAGGTTGAGGATAAGTAGAAGTCTGAATCAGCTACCCCTAATTCCAAGTGAAGGAAGAAAGAAGAAACACCATCTTCTGCATCATATGCTCCTACAACCGATTTAGCTAGTAAAAAGAACAAAAAGAAAGCTCCTGCAACAACTGCAGAACCTCCCAAAAGGAGAATTTCTCAGCTCAGTACAAAAGGATTAGGGCAGGCTGAGGAGCCAACAAAACAAATTCCTATCAAAAGCTCTGAGTCCAACTAGGAATTTCCACTAGAAGAAGAAGAAGAAGTACATGCTATGAATATTTCAGAGGAAGAGAGACCACATAAAGCATCTCCCTTAAGTATTGAGGAATCAGATGAACAAAGGGAAATGGAAGAAGCATAAAGAACAAAAGATGGTCCTTTGGGCTCACCTTCAGAAGGCAATTAGCCTCCATTGACAACATATGATTAGATAAGTGACCCCCTCATGCGATGTAATGAAACAGTTGAATTACAAGGATTAGACAACTTGATTGTTGTAGTAGAGAGGATTGAAGAGTCTGAGAAACCTCCGCTTGCTTCTCCCCCATAATTGCATGGTTTTCAATAAGTACCATAAGAAGAGCATCTAGAAAAAGATATCGGTAATGCAGGTGTAAGGGTAAGAGTTGTTGATCACAATCCTCTTGATTATTTAACTTGTCATTCATTATCTCTTGACCTTTTCAAAGAAATGCAAAGTAAGCAAGCTGAGTGGGAAATTAAGCGAACCAACATGCATAAAATAATTGATGATAAAAAAACAAGAAATAGACTACCTTAAGCATAAGGTAGAAACTATCACCGATATGGTCCCTCAACTCATGGAATGTAGGGCACCACCAAGGGTTTATGCTCTGTGTCTTGAAAAGAAACATTTATTATTCAGACTCATGAGAATAATTAGAGACCTCAATCCTGATTTAGACATACCCCATGAAATCTACCATGTCTTCCACACATCGCTTGCAGTAATCAAAAATTTACTTTTTGAACTATATATCCACAATTATGTGATACCATTGGATATAGAATGAAACCCTCTACTCTACATAGGAGATATCCATCTTAGAGCCCTCGTGTCATGGATCAAGAATGAACTCAACATGGAGAACAATTTAGGGCCTACAAGGATCAAGAAAGGAATATTATGTTGCCCTGAAGAGTAGAAAGTAGGCATCCTAAAACCCCTTATTATGATTGGCTGAGGTTAGTCTATGGGTTTCCCACTAATAGTTATAGGAATAGGATTCTTCCCCTTATCTAGTGGTCGAATAGGTTGACTATGGGACTATAGAAGGTAGAGCCACACAACATTGTTAACTTTAGATCTGCCATGAGGAGAACACCTAGTTATATCAACTTGGGTCGAACCGGACAATAAAATTGGTTGCCCTTGTCATTTCAGCCACCAATTTTGTTGTGGCCTTTGTACAATTGAAGCAAAGTAGAGGCATGCTATAAAGAGGAAGTGAATAATTCCAGGTGGGCTAGGGTGGAGAAAATGAAGGGGTTCTATTGGAGCCTTGAGCATGGTGGTGAATGATAGAGCAACATGGGCGATTTCAGAATCAACACTAGGGTCAATAATTTCATAGTGTTGGAGGACCAACAATACTTTAGTAGGGGGCAAAAAGGTGAGCTTAATTAATGGACCTTTTAATGATGCTACTTTGTTATATTTGTTGTCTTGTTCCTAGGGTGTCTTCCAGTCTACTCATGAACCTTACGTAGTTTCTTTTTAAGTCTGTTTCTTGGACCTGGTTACAAAGACTTAAGTTTCTACTTTTATATCCCTGATATGGGCCGTAGATACTCTTTTCATGATTATATATATATATATATATATATATATATA
>MU225539.1:496768-514703 GCA_018584345.1 Thuja plicata
GAGGGACATGGAAAGGAGAGAGAGAGGGGGGAGAGTGCAAATGAAAGATGTATAAATATAAAAAAGAGAGAGAATGAGAGAGGGAGAGATATAAAGATAAAGATATAAGTAGAAAGTAATAGAGAGAGGTAGAAAGGGGGGATATATAGGCATATAGAGTGATAGAGAGATGGCAAGACAGAGATACATATAGAGGGAGAAATGGGAGAAAAAAATATAGAGATGTAGATATTAAAAGTTATAGATGAATATAAAGTGAGAGGATAGGGGAGAAACATACAGAGAGATAGAGATAGATCAAGAGGTAAAGATAGAAAGATATCTAGGGAGATACAGAGGGAGATATAGAGAGGGAGAGATAGAGAGGAAGAATTATCAATTTATTATAAGGAGATCTAGAGAGGATGATTGTCACTCCTTCTCATCCTCTCTAGATATCCTTATCTTTGTATCAATATATCTCACCATCATATATATCTTTATAACTTTTCCTCTCTATCTCTCCCTCTCTATGTATCCTTATGTATCTCTCTAGATCTCTTTCTATCTTTACCTCTTGATCTATCTCTAACTCTCTATCTATTTTCCCCCATCCTCCCACTTTATATTCATCTACATCTCTATCCAACCATCTCTCTCCATCAACCCCTTCCTATACCTTTTAATCTTTACATCTCTATATTTCTTCTCCCATCTCTCCCTTTATACATATCTCTATCTTGTCATCTCTCTATCATTCTCTATGCCTATATATCTCCCCCTTTCCACCTCTCTCTATTACTTTCTACTTATATCTATATATATATATATATATCTTCCATCTGCACTCTCCCCCCCTCTCTCTCCTCTCCATGTCCCTCTTCCTCTCTATCTGTTTTTCCCCATCCCCCCACTTTATATTCATATACATCTCTATCCAACCATCTCTCTCCATCACCCCCTCCCTATACCTTTTAATCTTTACATATCTATATTTCTTCTCCCATCTCTCCCTCTATATGTATCTTTATCTTTTCATCTCTCTATCACTCTCTATGCCTATATATCTCCCCCTTTCTACCTCTTTCTATTACTTTCTATTTATATCTTTATCTTAATAGTTCTCCCTCTCTCATTATGTAGAGTTAAGAGTGTTATTTGAACTTGTGACCTCCCTTTCAAGAGTACAAGTTCTCCACCACTAGGTCAACACGGGGGTACAATAGGTTGGTTGAACTATCTTTAGACACGTATGAACAAGGGGCAGGTTTAAAATCAAATTTCCAACCTTTTTTCCAAATCAAAGATAACGCATAAGTTGTTATTTTCTATCAAAAAATCAGATTTCATACTGCGACGTCTTTGTACAAATCGGTCAATAGTAGCAAAGAATTGGTCAATAACACTATTTTATATATTAAGATCATATTGAAATATATACAAGTTCATTATTTAAAACTCCAATTTTCGCTTCAATTTAATAATTCATCTCACAATAGTATGAAAGAACAAAGTTTTACATATGATGAATGTGTACATAACATGATTAAGACATATAATTTCATTTCTAAAGATGAATATCTCATAGCTTCTTTAAACCATTTCATTTCCTTGGCACTTGTACAAAAATTTCACTCTTTATCGAAAGTACTGTGGTTGAAGTTTCATGAGAAACAAATTTTACTAAGATTGACTTCGAGACATCCAACATCCTACTAAGAATACATTATTTTAGATATCATTGAAGAACCATCCGTGGGGGGATTTGAGCATACCATAATGCCTTAATTAGCACAAAACCACTGAAATTTTTCACTTCCACATTAAAGATTTTGCTGGCCATGAATTCATGTATTCCTTTGTCAGATGCCCATTGTACGTCCTTCCATGGCTCTTGAATAGTTAATAGTGCAGGTACGTAGCTATCTATTGTCGATCTATGTGTCTGTCCAATACTTTGGAATGTGAAAACGTAGTCTTTTGCATTAGAAATGCTCCTCCACCTCTTTTGGAGCTTTGGGATTGGTAAGTTGTGTGTTTTAATTTGTTGTTTAGGTATTTTCCTCACCGTTTGTCCTACGCCCAGCCTGCCATCTGTACTCACTTAATTGCACCATCTGACATGATAATTGTGGTGTTTACCCAACTCTAACCAGAGTTAAGAAGTTTTGTTAAACTTCTTGTCCACACAAGTAAATAAATGGAACGTTTCATATATTTTTTGACAAATTTTAATTACCCATTTTGGAAGACTAAAATTGTGGGCCCCCATCATTTTCACACAGACTAACACATTTGATGCGTGAATTACACATAGGAGGAAAGCATATCATGATTTGTAACACCAAAGGGAGCAGAATACAGGGCCAATACTCTAATCCAAAACAATCCACTAACCAAAATAGGTATCCCAATTCCTCACAGAGAGCAATTTCCTCAAGAGAAAATGATTATGATATGCAATCTAGGAAGAGAAACTTTTGTTCAACTTCCCCTCGTAATTCTCAGCAAAGAGCATGGAATATTAGTGGGAGATATTCTATGGAAGGGAAACCAATATCAGGTAGTAGCAGTGCATGAGACATCCATAGAAGTTTATGATTTCTCAAACCAATTATGCGTTATTGTACAATAGCTTCCCAGATGTATTATTACGGATATAGTTTTCTTTAAGGGTTTATTTTACTATATTGTAAACTTCCCCATTTTTCCTTATGAATGGAGTATTGTGGTTTTTAGAATTAAATAAGATTGCACATATCATATGGTAAATCTATCTCTATCTTCGCATGTATACACATGCAGTTCTTTCTCGTTACCACCTCAGCTGTTTGTATGTGGGTCAGCACTTGTTCTTATAAAGCGTCATCCTCAACTATGTTTGTGGGAGTTGGAAAGCGACAATTATCTAAACTTAACTTCAAAATTATCTTGGAAGGTGATTGCAAAGATGCCTCAAAAGGTGTTGAAATTTTTAGTTGTTCATCCAAGCAAATTCTGATATCCGGCGGGAGATTCTATAACTCATTCATGATATTCTGAATGCGGGGATCACGCCCAAGTTGCCTCTAAGGGGCACCATTACATTGTGGGGCTGGTGACAGGTCACCCCAATTTGAGAGTCATTATAGGGGACATGAAAGATCTTACTATGCTTGAGGTGCTTAACCGGATCGGGCTGGAGAAGTCATTTGAATCTAAACAAAACCTTATAAATTTAGATTTTTTTAGATGGCTCATCTTAATCATACTCTTTGGCTCATCTTGAATCATCTATTAAAGAGTATGATTTCCCAGCCTTCACAATGTCCTTGCCAAATGCTGGGCAACCTTGTCTTCGAAGGATTTGTCTGCTTTTCCAAGGGCTTTTATTTCTTTGGATTTTGCTAAGAAATTTTTGGCTCACCGAGATTTAACCTTTGAGCTAATTTTTCAAGCCAAACATTCTTTTGACCTATTACAAGAGCACTTTATTTCTTGGGGATATTTGTATAATCTGCATTGATATTTCATGTGTAATGAAAAGTTTATTTAAATTTATTAATATTAAGATTGAATTTTGATATTTGAAAGCATAAATGCAAATTTTTAGTTATTCTTTAAAACAATTGTCAATAAAAAATGGAGCAACTTTGGAATTTCACTTTTCGTCCATACGCAACTATGCAATCAATGTGTCTTTTCAGTTGAATAATTTAAAGAAACCGACAATTGGGATGAAAGATTGTATTTTGTGGAAGGCGTCCTGAGATAGACAAAAATCTAACATTTAAAATAATAATATTAAATAAAAGATATATAATTATAAGAGGGAATGGAGGATTGCACTTTCTGGATGGCTTAGAGGGAAGCCATTTTTCAAGGGCTTGCAAAGGAGTACAACTTATACAAAGGAGGAAAATATATATGTATATATAAAATAAAGTCAATGTATAAGGGTAAAATTGCTTTTGGTTTGGCAGGAACCTTGATGTTCTGTCCATGTTGCCTTCTTGTGCTGTTAAATAAAACAAAATGCAAATGTATCATAATGATAAATGGTAAACTCTTATTTGAACTCAATCTTACATAAAATAAATTTGTATTAATAATTATAATTGTAGACATCAATAGCTATTTTTGTATTGTTTTATATAAAGGAAATAAATTATATTTGAGTTTAATAAAACAATATTCAAATGTATCATAATAAAAAATGTCAAACAGGAACCACCATCCTTACTCTGTCAATCAGGGACAAAGAATGAATTTGTTTACACAAATGTAAAAGTAACTCAATACATATATTTATTGAAATCAAAATTGTGTGCATAAAATATATAAGCTGGTGTACTACATACAAGAAATAGTAATATGTGAGTTGTTGGAAATTTAATTGTAGTGTAACTCATTAAATGTACTAAATACATTAATTTTTTTGGAGAACAAAAAAAACCAATCAGTTTAACCATTAGAAAGGTAAAATAGAAAATCACCTACAAAGATACATTGTATCCATTGCCAATAGTCTTGTATTTGATAATAAAGAAGTATAAATTTATTACATTTTTTGCTTTTTCTATATTTGAAATTGTAAACTATGAAGTGCCAAAATCAAAATCATCAAACCAGTAAAGGTGCTCAAGTGTGTGACAAAGAACTCCCCTTTTGCAAGTGAAAAGATTGATGCTTGGGTAGAATTTAAAAGTTTTTTGGGTCCATGTTGGTATTTGATCCATTACAATTTTTCTTATACGTTCACCTATGGGCATAGATAAATAAGCTCCCTGTGGCCCCCATCTTTCTATGACTTGTCGGTTCCACATTGTATTTGAGTTAGATGCAAAACGCAAGTGGTAAAGTTGACCATGATAGCATTGGTTCTGCAAAAATATTGTATTGATTTGTGGTGCTCGAAGTAGGTTACCTAACCATAATTCTCCTACTCCTTGTACCAGAGAGGAATATTCTTCCTCAGAGGCTATTGAAGCTGGTTGAAACCATATCTCAATTGAGATTTGATGTACCTCTGTTGGGTTGCATGTTTCACAAGTATTCAATTCTAAAATATATGGATCCCTATAAAAGTGGGAAAAATTTCTCTCTAATACTGGACGATATGTGATTAGTCCTCTTTCTTGTAGTAAGCTTTGTGAAATCAATGCAAAAGATCTTTCTTCTCTATGAATCTTATGAATGTCCACATGCTGAAAGAAGTGATCAATTACAATAGTCCTCTATCACAAAATTTCTGCAAATGGGTTGAATAGTTATTTAAAAGCATACTAACAATGAAAAAAAAAAGAATTGGCATTCAATTTGACATTAAATCTATAATAATAAATACTTAGCATTTACTTGAAAGTGAATTTTTTTTTTATGCTGTGTGATTTGAAGAAAAAGAAATGTTTTTTAAGCTAAATAAAACAATATTCAAATGTATCATAATGATTAATGTGAAACTCTTACTTTAACTCAATCTTACAAAAAGTCAATGTATTAATAACAATTCTTGTAGATGTTTTGTAGAGCATAGTTAGGTTTTGGCTATTTGAAACTGTACCATTTTTTTTAAAGTTGAAGAATAAATATCAGTAATATTGGATAAATAAGTAGTTCACATTTGTTGTCTTTTTTCTTACGAAATTTAAATATAGATCTATGCATTTCCAGTTTAGTGTACACCAAAATAAGTTAATTTAAAGAGGTGTTGTGCTTACAGCTAAGGTGTAGTGGCTGGAGCGGTATTTGATAATTTTTCCAAACGTATCTCCTCTTCTTTTCATCAAGCTACATAAGGGTTTTGTTGCATGTAGGAATATCTTTCAAATGTGAATGTTGGTTGGATACGGAGGTTCCCAAGCTCCCAAACTCTTCAAATAGTTGTGAATGTAAGGTATTGTCTGTCAATGTTACCAATATCTATTGTTGTTTTTTGAAGTGTGAGCCCTTGTGATTTGTGTATTGTTATGGCCCATGCCATTTTTAATTGGCGGTGCATTCCTCGACTGATTGGGATTATTGGAACATACTTTGGGTTATTGTTGTCCCAAGGTGGACCCATGTAATTTTTAAATTCAACAAAAACAAACAATGGTAGTTGAGGTGGTTTTTCTCCATCATTATATACAATTTCTTTAACATGTCCAAGTGCACCATTGACGAGCCCAGCTTGAACCCATATATTTGCACAAAGCATGACCTCTTGATCAATGCATAAGAGGATCTTACCTTGAAGTTCTTCTTCTTCTGCATTTGAGTAGGGCAATCCTTTAAGTCGTTATGCATTGGATAGTGCAACTGGTTTTGCTAAAGATAACAACATGCGGTTGTTATACATTAAAACCATTTCATTTGTTGAAAATAGATGTATGGCAGGGAGGAAAAGTGATTGTTCAACTGATTCAATTGATGGATTTGATCTTGACATTAAAAGCTACCAATCTGCAATTATAGGAGTTGCATTCCGTAAATTTGAAAGGAGTGCACAAAATTGAACTTGAATAGGAGTGTCTCCTATTTGGCAGAAAATTTTATCTAGGGTAACAATAGTGTTGAAGTTGTGCCATAGTGTACCGCCATAGGATTTAGAAGCATACATTGGAATGTCTTTAACTAGCGGCAATTGTCCCAAGTCACCAAATAAAACAATAGAGCGTCCTCCAAAAGGAATGTGATTCTGAGTTGGGAAAGCTTGGCGTAGCCCCAAGTCAAAATTTTCAAGTAGCTTAGGCCCTATGAAACTCATTTCATCTATTAGAATATAGTGAATGTAGTACATGCTCTCTTGGAAAGTTTCTAGAGCTTGTCCTTGTAGGGGCACCATTTCTTTGATTGGTATTCGTAGTGAGGAATGAATAGTTGATGCTTGTATGTTGAATGTTAAGATGCATGTTGCTCTAAGAAGGAGCAATGGAAATTGATCACTTGGGGCTGAGTTGATCATCATTTTTTTTATTGTTTAATAAGGAGTGACTTTCCTGTGCCTGTTGTGCCTTGCACAAGTAGCTTAAGGAGCGGTTCTTGAACGCTCGAATGTAGGTGTTGTTGAACAATTGCGTATGCTTTTTGTTGTTGTGTAGAAAATGTAGTTTGTGTATGGTTATTAAAACTTTGGTGGACTTGAAAGATGGTACAGTTACTTTTAATGAAAGCAGCCGCTATTTTTTTTTGTGATTGATTGAATTCTAAATCTTCCCAATTATGGTTCAAGTCTATTTCTTGGTTACCAAGCATGTCAATTTCATTTAGGTGGATAGGTATACTTGGGTACAATCCTGACAAGACTTGCCATTCATTTGGTGTATTTTCATGCAAAATGTTTTTATTTTTTATTGGGCTTTCAGTTTTGTTTTCGTGTTCCTGCTCAATATTGGTTCTATGCACATGCCAAGAATTGTATTGGTTTGAAAAAGTCTCCCAATTTTTTTTAATCTCACATGATGTTGAGCCAATGCTTGTTTGGAGGTTGCGGAAAGGTTTGTATAAAACTAACTCACTCCAACAAAATGCTTCAAAGCTACTGTCTTCCTTTGAAGGGATGGTTGTGAAGCGTGGAGAGACTCGGACACTAGCTATGGTGGGGTGCTTTGTCCATTGGTTTTTTTTCCTTGTAGAATTGAAGGTCCATTGTTGGGTGACCTCTATAAGTGGTGATGACTCTAGGTGTGTAGGGCGTGAGATGTAGGATTTAATATAGTTGGGATATGTTCTATCTGTTGCTGTTGTAATTGGTATACGTTGCAGGTTAATTTGGTTAACATTTAAAGATACAAATTGTCTACTAGATATGGAGAGTGGAAGTTTGAGCAAGAGGTGGAAAGTTTCTTGTGCACCAATGTCACGGTCTACTAGGTTTTCTAGAAGCATTCTTTGTAAAGCAATTGGGGCTAGTTTTTCAGAGTCAAGCCTTGTTGAAATGCGAGACAACATGGCATGGTACATTTTTGATTTATTTTCAGATTTTGCTACATATTTTGCAATGTACTTGAGTATTGCATCTATTGACAGGATGGGATGGGAGTCTACATTGGCTCGCCAAATGGATAGTATTTGTCGGTTGTGTAGGTTTAGGCGATCATCATTATGAGCTGGGAGGTGGGAAGGTTTACCATTATCAATTTTGTAGAGTTTTGATTTGTCTTGTGTGGTCCATGGTGCTTTGTAGTGACACATAAGAGACGTCCCTTTCATTTGTAGGCATGTTTGGGGGGTACATTTTGTGTGCCGCTATACACGATTTACAAGTTCAGTGTAGTAATTGGCGAGGTTGGCAGAAGCAATCAATTGTGTGTCCATTAAACATGGATCATCTACAATTGATCGATGAGTTTTTTCATTTCTTAACTAAAGGCTTCGTGGGTTCCATGCAGAGACATATCTATCAATAAAATCAAGTGCATTTTGGATGGACTGGGCATCATTCCATTGTAATTTCCCAATGTCTGGTGCGTGTTGTAGCCAAATGAATACATGGATATGTGCAGATCCTCTGTGTTGTCATTCATACCTGCTAATTTGTTTGTTTAGTAATTATCGTTAGTTAAAATAAATTTGAAAGTGGAAAGGAGGGGAATTTGTACCTATACCAATGATCTGTTGCACCCAGAAGCTTATCTAGGACCTCCTCATGGAATGTTGTGACTCTGTGGTGCATATAGAGAGCTGCTAGGTGGGGATTGTTGATTATATTTTGTAATCACCATCTTGTTGCAGCGTTGGGGTTTGTTGGTGTGTTGGTTGGCATGACCTTGTGCAAGTCTGGCCATTTAGTATATGTTGCACTGAGTGTAAAAAAGAGAGTTGGGCACCCTATTTGGATCACCATGTCAAGAAGCTCTCCTCATTGTTTGCTCCAAAATGATTGTGTGCCATGAATTGATGAGCTAAAGCGCATGAGTTGGTCGGCAAGCTTGTCATCAAACATGTCCTTCAACCTTTGACGCAGGTCATAAATTGATGTAGGCACTATGTCATCAAGTTGTTTACGAACAAAGACATATGTTGTTTCTTGGCTTCTATGGCGCATAAGGATATTAAGTTTGAAGTACCTAAAGCATGGGTGTTGCCCAAATCTGTTGCCATGATAGCGCAAGAGGTGGTGAACATATTCATGCAGTTTGACATCTTTTATGCATTGTTGCTTAAATACAGCTTTTCCTTGAGGGTATAGAGTTGGAAATGTCATTGCAAACAACCCTTCTGTTGTGTATTCATTAATGGGAGAAGTAGAACTGGATGGCCACTATATATGTGGGACTGTTCGGCCTTCCCCTAGGTGTAGTAAAGAGCGTACCTCTTCCATTTCTCTTCTTGCAGTAGGAAGGTTTGGCACAAATGATGTGGCTTGCATAATATCTTCTATTTGGTCTTCATCTGTTGCATTTATTGATGTAGATGTCCTATCAGTTGTATCTGCATTTGAAGTGGTAGTGTACAAAAGGTCTGTAATGTCAGTTGAATGATTTGGAAAAGATCACAAAGTTGATTCATCTATCTGTACATCTCTATAAAATGGGTCATTGTTTATTTTGTATTGTAATGCTTCGTATACATGGCTTTTGCTAACATAGAAGTTATATTTTTGATGCCCAATGTTTTCTTTGTTAACTATAATTATGTCCAAGTCAACTACTTGCCTTGGCAAGAAAGATTCTATTATGGTAATGTCTTGAGGGAAACATATTGTGTGACCACTGTATTTTAGTTGGCCACCTCTTGCATAAGTAACCTGAAGTATTGGGCTAATTCTTGCAATCAACATCTCTTCAATTTGAGTAAGGACTTGTAAACATTGAGGTTGTTCAACAGGGTCCATATTATTCCACTTTGAGAACCGATTACCATTTTTTTATGATATGCATCTATAACATTTGGTTGACTCATTTGGTTGTCTTGTTCTTATTCCTGGATATCTTTCCATGCAAACTTTGCATGTTGTAATATTAGAAAGGCTATCTATTTTGGATCGGAAATGATCCCTTACTGTGCAATAATCTTGAGAAAAAGCTAGAGAGTACATCTACTCTAGTGGGGTGACCCGAGCGGTATTGTGTGTTGGTGACATATCTGCTTCTAGATGGATTCTTGTAGGTGACCTTGGTAGTGTAGAAGAGGTTGTTGCATGTACAAGGTTGTGGTGAGTCTCTCTTTTTCTTTTGTTGATGATGTCCTTTGTAGCATGGTACCTTATTCTTTGTTTTTTATTTCTTTGAGAGCGCTTGTCTTATTCGTTATCATCTGGTAAATTCATTTATATATATACACCCAAGAAAGAGGATTTTATATACCTGAAAGTAGTGTTTCTGTAATTAATTTCTTTTATTCTATCATTGGCCAAAATCTTAATAATGAACTCTTGATAAATTTCACTATAAGAGAACTATATTGATATCATACACTAATAAGACACACATATATAATACTTGTAATAATATAATGTAGGATAGAGATCACATATCACACATAATATGTGTGTGAGCCAAGATGCCATAATATCCAACATATGCTAAAATAGAATTAATCATTGAGGTAAGGTAATATTATACAATATACCCTTTCTAGAAGAAGTCACTCCATGGTATATCTCCAAGAGATTTGTAATATAATATAATACTCAAAACATTATTATAATGATTTTGTCTTCTCTATATAAACCACCTCTTGTTGACATAACGGAGATGTAATCCAAAAAGGCCAACTCATCATTTAAGATAAATTATTACACCAACTATCCAAATTGATATATGTAACTAAAGGGATGTGTGCAACAAGTGACATCTACATTTACCTACATACATTCAACTGGTTTGGCATAATTTGACAAACAACTATGTTGGTCAAAGAAAGTTTTAATGATACATTGGTAGAATTTGTACAAGAAAAGGTACATGCAAATTTATTTTTTTGTTGTTGGAAATATAGTACATCAAAATATAGTATTTCGCATTCCAACTGCATTTTTTGTTTGTTTGTGGAAAAAAGTAATGGAAAATTACATTTATAATTGGATGAGATCCATGTGCCAATTTTTTGCTAGCTTTAGGGCTGTAACAACAATGCTTTGTGTTTCTTCACCCCCTAAAGGATTCATTTTGATGGTAAGTTCAAAGAGAAATTGACAATTGATAACATTGTCCAATATACATTTTGCAGCATCATGCTCTACTAGTAGGAGCTGGAAATCGTTTGCAGGTACTCCCAACAAATCAATGGAGGGCCCTTCAAATGCAGTTACCTTCAATAATTCTCCTGTAGCATCTTCTAAGTCCATTTTGAGCATGTAGCTGTAGCCACAGTTAGAGAGCTCAACAGGACATTTGGGGCACCAAAATTTGTTTGTTGAGCACTGAACAACCTTTTTCTTACATTTTTTGTTGTCTACTACTAGTGGACATGAAAGATAGTAGAACCTGTCCAAATATAATTTAGTTATTTTTGCTTGTACACAAATAGGTTGGGTGATGGATATTTCTTTGTTGACAATAGTAGAGATATCTACTGGATCAACAAACTTGGGTGGGTAGCTATGGCCTTTTGACAAGGATATAGAGGGTTGGGCATTCCCTACATTTGTATACCATATATTTAATGCAGATGCTTCAGGCAAAGTAGGATTGACTAAAATACAGGTTGAAAAGGTGCTATCAAGTTTTCTTCCATTCCATGATATTAGACATGCAGATTTGATCAAAAGTATTATTGGGGTTTGATGGGCGAACATTTCAAAGATTTTTTTGACTTCAACTTCATAGTGGCGACCCCATAGTGTAATATCTATGGAATAGTTTGAAATGTCTTTTATTGTTGTTGTGCATTTCTTAGTGTTAGTGCCATTTTTTTGCGTATGGTTGATGGAGAAGTTATAGATACAAGGATCCCAATGACATCTACAAGGGAGTCGATAGGAAATGTATCTAGTGACTCTATGCTCTTAAAATGGAATCAATGCTTGGGTATTGTACACTCTAGACATGTAGAAGGAGTTATGGTTGATGAGCTTAACAATACTATTTCGTACAGGTTTGTCAAGCTACTATATTTTGTATCTGCAACTTTTATGTAACCACCAGTAATCTTGTATAGAGAACCAGACTAGACAACATCATAGAACTCTTCTACGAGCTCATTAAAACAAGTTACATGGATTCCAGATGTGTCCTTATCTATGAATTTGAAACCAAAGACTTTTCTTTCACGAGTGGCATTTATTCATGGATTGGTGTTTTTCCTAATGCTCGACCCTCAATGGACCAATGCCTATAATATGGAGTCAATGATTTAATGGGGAGTGGTTGAAATGGAGCCAGATTTTGTACAGAATACTCTGTATTTGAAGAAGACCCTAAGGCATGCTCAGAGGGCGAAGATCGAAGGTAGTCAGTAACCTGGAGGAGAGGAATTGGGCTTCCGACTATAGGTGCATTGTTTGAGAAGATTTCAAAGTCTTCGATTAAGAGTGCCCTGCAAAGGAAAAAGAGTGACAATTTAGGATGGAGTTTGAGTTTGGAAATTAAATACTTTAAGATGGTAGTTTTATAGAAATGGCTTACGTGATGTTCTGGAGCATCTTGCAAGAATATTTCTTGAGGGAAATAATTAATCCCTTTACCAAAGCGTCTTCAATGACAAGATATTTGAATTTGTCTGGTAGTAGTGCGGAATGCTTGTGCTCACCATCAGAGAGTTCTAGTCGGTATTTGGTAGATATAGAATATGTTTGTTGGATAGTATGTATAGATGTAACTTGTAAGTATGGATCTGTAATAGGCGTGCCTACAAGAATCTTAGCAAGTGCACCTATCGTTAAAGACACCATTGTCAAGTGCACTCTAAAAAGGTACAAAGTAGCCTACAAGGGTGGGTACATTTTGTGATTAGTTTGTGGCATACTTAGAATATGCGTAATGTATATCAATTTCTAGCGTATAAATTTGAGCACGTTATTTTCAAATAGAATTTTTTGGACACATAACGATAAGTAGTTAGAAAACTTAGAAAATATTCATGGTAGAAAAGGTGTTGATTAACCCTTATTTGCCCCAAGTAGGAAATAAATGTGCATGAGGAATTACGTTAGTTTGTATTTTTCAATAGAAGTGCATTGTATACCATTGTCTCTCTATACACACGCTAATTGAATAATACACAAATTGCAAAAAAGTACATTCTTCAAAGGTAAACTTATTTGAGAGACATTTATTTATTGTACTAAAAACCACTTTCATGTTCGTACATAGGTTACATAGTGCAGAAATAAAAGTTTATCTATTTACAATAGATTATCTATATAGATGGTTGTTCTTTAACTATTTAGTGGAAGGTAAGATAGATGATCATTTTGTGTTCAAGTACATCTCATATGCCTGCACTATGGATTGTACTGCACCCCTTGTGTAATGTCGATCATAAAACATCTCTTTCATGAAGGTGCAAAGACCTTCCAATTCAGTACAACTATCTTGAAGTGTAATCATGTCCCCTTCTTCCACAAGTGGGAATTGGCATTCATCTTTGAATTTTTGTACAATGTCATGACAATTGGTCGATAGAATTGAAGATAGAGATTGAACAGTGGTTGCCACATTTGTTGGTTGGTTTACCGAGCAGCATGATTCTTCTATTTTAATGGCTTCTACAATCGGAGTTGAGGGGCTGCTAACATTGTTCATTGTGTCCCCACTTAGGACTTCAATGGTTTCGTGGTTATTCATGTTGCTTGCCATTTCCTGAGATCAATGAATGTAAAAAATGTATAAGTTGTATTGCTAAAAATACCATGGCGGACGTAGTAGCAAATGTCAACCTATGTGTGCCTAAATTGAGCAGGTATTATATTATGCATGTGTATAATAAAAAATGAACTAAACAATACCAAAAGGTTGGCTGCTGAGATGTTTAAAGATTAGATATGGTGTTGTAGAGTTTGGTTTGGGAAGTAGGCGTAAATTGCCTAGGCCATGGAATATCAAATTAAATTAAGGGGTATGCGACCAGTAGTGAACTTTGTAGAGGGGAATTTCATTATTTGTTAAAAACCGTAGCCATAACTCAACAAAAATAAATTAAATGAAATATTATACTATCTAAATTAAATTTTGGGTGGAAACTACAAGTAGAACAATTTATAGTAAGTAAGAAATCTTTTTTTTTTTTGTTAAAGGTACAATGGCATATAGAATGTGTAACCTATAAACTTTTAGGGTGCAGGCATACCTGTTAAGGATGGTATGCTATGTATAAACTATGACACCTTTTAATATTTGTGAGCAAATTTGTTGACTTTCAAATCGGCTTCCCTGTTCCTATTCAGGAAATATACAAGTTAACATTTAAGGTAAGTATAAGTGTAGTGTTCGTAAAAATTGCATGTGTTTCAAATCTTTTTAAAAAATCTAATGTAATGTACATGAGTTTTGAATTTTTTAAATAGTTAAAAATTTAAATAATTATATTAACATCAAAGTATTGTAACTAAAGAAATTAAGAAAGTAAGTAAAAAATTAAGTGCAAAGTTTTAACACTAATAAAAGAATATGTAAAAAAAAAAACCAAATAATAAGTTTACTAAATTTGTAAACAATAGAAATAATATGTGTATTTAAAATTTATAATTAATATTCAATAAACAATAAATAACATTAATTGATTTAATTTATATTAGGTTTTTTAAGTTAATTATTAAATTGTTATAACTTTAAAATAAATATAAATAGTTTGTTTGATTAATTAATAACTAAAAAGTATTTAAAAAACTAAATATAAATACATCTCTTTTTACAACTTACTCATGCCACGAAAGTAAGTAAAGACATAGAAGAGCTTCTACACATGCATGAAAGTAAGTAAAGACATAGAAGAGCTTCTACACATGCACAAGCTCTTAGACTCTTACCCAATTGCCATTAGTCGGCAGTAATATTTTAAAAAATAAAAGTAAAAATATTTTTAATATTACACCAATAAATACAAATATTATCATCTTTAAACTACAATTAATTGAAAATCTTTAAAATGGTAAAAACAAAGAAAGAAAAGAGACATATACATATCCATAGTTGTAATCAATTGTATCAAATTTAAGGAATTACAATTTTTGGATTTAATCCATACATGAATCCTAGAAGCTAAAAGGGAAAATCTAGACTGATACAATAGCTAATCTCACA
This sequence comes from Thuja plicata, assembly GCA_018584345.1. NCBI lineage: Eukaryota > Viridiplantae > Streptophyta > Pinopsida > Cupressales > Cupressaceae > Thuja > Thuja plicata. Next base: position 511,894 of record MU225539.1, read on the forward strand.
TCAGAAATGCAAAAGAAATAACCATATGATATAAAGAGCTTGCAACACAAATAAAAAAAGTAAATACCCACAAAATTATATATATATATATATATATATATATACTGATGTTTCACAATAATAAAGTTAGTTCTCTAACATTTGTTCATATTCAAATTATTATAGAAATTGTTTGTTTAAATTCAATTAATTCATGTTTAAATCATCATTCTCATAATAAATGTTTGTTTGATATAAAAGTGCAATGATTTAATTTTCAATTTATCATATAAAATTCTCCCTGCAAACTAATTATTCTACCGAGTACAACATTTACTCTAATCTAATAAATAATGGTAGTTTTCTATGCACAAGCTATATAGATTTCAGCTTTATAGATCTCTTATGTGAGAGCATCCATTGAACTATTGTATTTCAGTCCCCATTCCCTAACTGAAAACAGAAGATTGAAAGAGTAAATTTCTTAAACCATGCAGCTTGCCCATCCTGGATAACTTTTGCTGCACTCTGCTTAATAAATATTAAAATATTATAAAACTACTTTACAAATATCGATTTCTACAAAGTCTGGGAACTGCAAATGCCCTACAGTTCACTAACCGAGAACTCGCGGGTTGTGTCTTCCAAAAAGGTTTCCTATCATTCTGCCACCGAAGACAATGGCCAAGGCTATATTGACCCACAACTCTATGTGCTCCAGGATTTTGATTTCTTTCAAAGACAGGTGGTTTGCATGTGAACGACATCTGGGAGCAAATAATGTATACAAATGTCCAGCGTAGTATCAAGTGTATAAGCATTTGAGGTCTCCATTGATGCAGATTTAGAGCTGGAGCAAAGATGAGGAGATTGCCAAATTTATAAAATAGCATTCAATTTGAATGTTGAATAAAGTGGCATAAATTTCCAAAGGGAAAAAAAGGTGTAAGATGGCGAATCATTCTAGAGAGTTTGATGTGCACTCCACTAAACCTGCAAACGTACAATATGATTGACAGTGGTGCATTTTTGCCCTGAAAATTTCCACTGAGCTTTGATATGGCAGCGCAACTCTCCTTTTCTTTCACTTTCATTGCCTTTTCCGGGTAATCATTTGGCGTACTCAAAGATTTGTCTTCAGCCACCATTCTGCCTGCAACTTTGCTATAAATCATTCTCTGAATCTTGTTTCATTTCGTTTGTGCATATCTGCAACTTTTAGGTTTGTATAATGTTTATTTGAATAAATAATACTACAGATGACTAACTCGTCGTCATCCTCATTGTTTCTGGGAATCTAAATGGCTCTGAAATGATAGCGTTAGGGTTTCTAGAAGATCTAGCTGGCTCCTCAAGCCCCCGCACAGTTTCTTAACCGTTCCATGGTGTTGTAGGAGGTACCGCCACATATAATCTATTTAGCTGCCTATCAATAGGTATGAATGAATAGGAAAAGAAAGACTTTTTGTATTTCACAATAACGGTGGCTTGTTTTTGGGTTTATATTTTGTAGGTCGTGGGAGTACTGCAGGACATGGTTGCTTGAAATATAAGCTATGTTTTGAATTAAAAAAAGCAGTTCACAAGCTTAATGACATGGGAAACAAGCTATTGAATGTGGATGAGAAACAAAATGAAAAAGAGACATTGGAATATTGCTGGGGAATTCTGAATATCTTTCTGATCTACATACTACTCAGACCAAGTTTTGTTTGTGCAATATTATACTAACGCCACATATAAAGTTTGCCCAGTCGCCTAATAGTGAATATGCATACTGTTAGAGCCCATTGAATTAATGAGAATGCAAACTCTTCAAATTTGATATGGCCTACAACTATCTCCATACTGCTTAACTACAAACAAGTTCTAACTTTTGAAGACCATATTTTTATTAATCTGTCCGGTGTTAGTATTTTGGTTTGGATTTATCGTTACAAGAAAATTGGGTGATACAATTTTGGCCAAAAGTGAAAGAAATGAGGAAAAAAATAAACTTGAGGGATTTAACTTTTTATAGAAAACAACATGGGCTGCGATGAAAATCATGTGCGCTTTTCAATAACACATGTTTTAACTTTAAAACGCATGGTTTGTGCATTTTGTGTGGATTTGACCAGGTTATTAAAAAACTCAGGATAGACATGCGAGATTGACACGGCTAATGTCACATATATGTTTTAAATGCAAGTACTCATATTTTTCATGTTTTATATTAATATGGTTAACAAAGATACTTTAGTTCCTGTAACTCTTATGGCGCTAGAGAAATGCAAGAGAACCAAACCAAAAAAGGGAATCAAAAATACTTTCCCAACTAATCCTTGGTTCGATGAAGACTGCAAGTTGGCTAAAAGAAGGCTGAAAAAGAGAATGAGTAAAGAGAACAAAAAAGAGTACGAAGTGCTACTAAGAGGTAAAAAAGAATCATATGTGAGAAGAAGATTGGAACTGATCACCTTAGGCAAACAAAACCCCAAGAGGTTCTGGAAAGAGCTGCAATAAAAGAGAAAATAGATTTTAAACAACATCACAGGGCCCCCATGGCTGGAATACGCAAAGATGTTATATTAGCACGAAAGGGACAAGCACAACCCTCCCATAATCAAGGCCACAAATGAAATTTTTACTATTGAAGACATCTTCCAAGGCATAAAGAAATTGGCGGGGGGAAAGGCCCAGGACATTGATGGGCTACAAGCAAAACATCTAAAGTGGGGCAGCAATATCTTGGCACCGCATATCTATCACATCTTTAATGATATCATTAAAGAAGGGTTCCCTGAAAATTGGACAACTAGCATGGTTATCCCTCTCCACAAAAGCGGTGA
>MU225539.1:537772-551774 GCA_018584345.1 Thuja plicata
TTTGCCCAAGGGATAGGCACTGGTCTGAGGTATAGTTTGCAGTATGTTCCCTATCCAATATCAAAATCATTTAATCAAAATACACCTGTTACCAAGAACATATAAGCTGAAATTATAAAGGACCTCTGTCAGCAGGACATAGTCCATGTTATTGATTCCTTGAAGAGAGAATCATTTAGGTTGTCCCTCCTATCAAGAAAAGGAAGAAGGATGAGAATCCTTGTCTCACTGGTTATTAATATGTCAATAGCTATGATTTGCATGGCAATATCTTGTTTATGATTATGCTTGATCATCAGGAAGATTATTCATAAGTTGTTTCAGTAAAGATACATATTTAACCAGTGTCCACATTAACAAAAACTGTGTTAAACAACCATCATTAAAGGTAAAACCTGCCTGAGTAGTTGTGGAGCTCGAAAACGAAGAATGACCTTATCCAGTCCTTAGCAATTAGGCTTTTCTTGTCCCTGAATCAGTATTAGGAAGCATGGTGTTCAAGTAGTTATTTCAAGCACTGTGATTCATACAAGAAAAATCCCTAACAGTCTGGGGAAGGGACAAATTCCTTAAATCGAGGTTGCCTTTGGACATGAACCTAAAACAAAAAACTTGAACCAATAACCAGAGAAAAAGAGCTTGAACTTTAAATAATGGGAGGAGGAACCAACAATAGCACTTTGGCTGTACTTTCAGGAGCTCCCAAGTTCTACATTCTTAATGTTCCTGGAGTCTTTTTGGGCCAGCGCATCACCATTCTTATAGACAGTGGGGCAATGGATAATTTTATCGATGAAGGATTGATAAGCAAGAGAGGCTTTGGGATGAAGGAGTTCAGTGGCTTTAATATCATTGATGCAGACGGATATGCAATTCATTGCACAAAGAAAGTGAGATACCTTACTTTTACCTTAGGGTAGTACAAAATATGTGAATACTTTCATATGGTTAACGTAGAGAACCATAGATGGTTTTTAGGCGTGCAGTGGCCATACTCCTTCGGGGGATTTAGTCAAAACTATTTATCAGTGGAGCTCAAGTTTAAATTAGACAATGAGAAGGTTGTGCTTAGAGAATTTTCTAATGGGACACCTAGGATTGTAATCGCAAAGAGGATGGAAAGATTCCTTTTGTAAGGACCAAATTGCACCGGCTTTCAATTGCCTTATCAGCTCATTAGAATCAGCTTTCAATTGTTCGGTATTGTTCTTCATTTTAGGTTCATATAGAATGGCTGGAACTAGAAGTTCTAGTTTGGTTGCCCGGGCTGAAATGAAGAGTACTTTTAAAATCAATGTAGCATCGCCTCTTTGGCAATATTCAACAATGACTAAACGAAATTTTGGTGGTGGGAGTTTTCTTTAGTAGTGTAACCATTGTAACATAGAGTATACAAGCTCATATTTTTGATTGAAAGCTCACTTACGTGCCATCCCTTTGGAAGGACTGAAAACTTATAAGAGCCCAATAAAAAAGGGTTGCTAGATGATCTAATATTGGTTTGTATTAAAGAACATGAGGCTGTCAACATTAGAAGTAACAAATCAAAGGGTTTTGCACATTGTCTTGCCAAGAAAAACTCGCAAAAACCTCCTAGTGATTTCACACAACCAGCTGGCCCATGTCCTTTCATGCCAATTCCACAATCTTCTAAAGAAGAGAAATGTTTCGGTTTCACGAAAAGAGGCCCATTGGACAAGACCTTCAAAAATGAAATCCGAGAGGTTGAAGATTAGAGCATTGCTTGTTGCATTTATGGAAATTGGCTTCCTTTCAACATTCTTAGATCACATTATTGGTGAGATATGATGAGTACCCTTTTCAATACACCTAATTATGTTAGTTCTGGGTATGAAAAGGTGCGAACCACTTTATTGGCAAAGGCAAAAGCTTTAGTAGAGAGATCATTGAGCGTGGTTAAGGATGCATGGCCCTAAATATTGCAAAAATAGACCACTGATCCATGTTATAGCAGTGTCTTCTAAAGGGGCAATGTTTTTGAAGGCACTAGATTGTGAAAGGCAAGTAAAAGATGCAAGTTTCATTGCCAATATTTTCATAGAATCCATTGACATATGGGGTTTGAAAATGTTGTTCAAGTCATAATGGACAACGCTGAAAATTGTAGGGCAGCTAGGTCTATAGTGGAGGCTACATGTGGTCACATTTTTTGGACATTGTGCAATCAACTCACTCAATTTGTATTGCAAAAGATTGACACGCAAATTGAATGGGTCAAACAAGTCTACACAGAGGCCGAAGAGATTCAAATGCTTGTGAATAATCATCATATTCACAAGCCATATTCAAGACCTTCTCCATGTTGGAGTTGTTGAAGGTAATTAATTTTTTTTTTTAATATATTTTTTCATTTTCTTATTGTTGATATGTGATGAATATTTTTTTATACCATGTTAGGCTGCCGAAACATGATTTTGCACACAATCATCTTAAGATGACTTGTAAAGGTGCGAGAGGCTTTGATTTCTATGGTCATGAACAACTTGTGGAGTGTATGGAGGCAGTCAACCACAAAAAGTAAAAGTAGTTATCCAAGATGATGAGCGTTGGGCTCATGCGGAATGCATTTTGAATTTCACTAAGCCTATCATGGACATGCTTAGGTATACTGATACTGATTGCCCATGTTTGTATGAAATTCATGATGGCATGGACTCCATGGTGGAGAATATAGAAACAATAATAGAGGCCAAGGAACATGATCCAATAGAAATATTTTTCAAAATTGTGCAAAAGTTACTGTTGACCGTTGGAAAAAGATAACCACCCCCTACATCTCGTAGGATTTGTTTTGTCACCAAAGTACTACAGCAAAAAGATACCTTCATTGCTGCTGAGGGTGGCACCACATAGAGATGGGGAGGTTGTTGCTGGCTATAGGGTTGCATTTAGAAAGATATATATACAATTGAAGAAGTCCAAAGTATTACCTTGAGCAAGTTTGGCCAATTCATAGCTTCAAAAATCATGATGCTTCCACTCTTCATGAGAAATATAAGACAAGTGTTGATGAGTGGTGGTATCTACATGGTCAAGATTCCATTTTCATGTAGCCTCTTGCAATTAAAATTCTCTCCCTACTATAATCTTTTTATTTTTTATTTTTATCATTTTTCATTCGATGCTATCATGCTCTATATTATATTAAAATAATTTTATTTTATAATTTATGTTTTAAGTTTTGACTCTTGAATTATAAAATTAAATACTAGATGCTGAGTGTAAATTCAATAGGTTGCAAGTTCTTCTTTAGCTGAGTGGAATTGCAGTACATACTCCTTCATCCACTTGGTCAAGTGCAACCATTTGGGTGCAAAGAAAACAAAGAATCTGGTCTACACACACTCCAACTTTTGTCTCTTGTCACATAAGAAACCCGAGTACAATGAGGTTTGTGACAGAAATGAGATCTAGCCCTCGAGTGTGCTGATTTAGATGCAATAGTTGCTCAACTTTTGCATTTGATATAGCTAGTGGGAGTAGCAATCAAATCGATTATGGTGCAAGTGAAGTTGAACCAAATGTTCACCTTGATGCTTTTGATGAACAAGAATATGAATATTAAATATCGATTGTAATGACATTTTGAGACTTGAGTATTGTCATTTTCCCAAAAACCTGAATATGATATTGTGAGGTATTTTAAATGTTCTATTTATTGGCAATTATAGATTTAAATTTTATGAGTACACTGTTCTTATAATTTATAAATTTTGCGCGCGCACACACACATACTCGTCCCTGTACCCAAAAGAAAAAAATTGCCATACCATCGTACCAGGTTCTGGTTCCTGTACATGCATCCGTAACTGAATCAGTAACCTAGTTTTTTTTCAAAGATCTCAACTAGTTGTCCGATTTCTTGCTCAAAGTGCTTATTATCAAAAATCCTGAATGCCCTTATGATAAGGGTCTTGAGGATACTGTTTTCTGTGGCGGATTGTGCTGGGACATAATACAAAGATCAGGATCTATATGTATACTTTTTGTATATGGTTCTTGAGTAAAGGAGCCATCATCTTTCTGTGTTCCTAGGCCTTCTAGGGAGATGACAGTAGGGATGCCACCTAACCTGAAAGGTTCATTCTGTATTCTCATGACATGTCTAAAGACTAAGGGGAAGACTGAAACTGAAACAAACTACTGGTATTTATTATTTAATGTAATGGATCCATAGTTGATCATTCAAGAATCCATGGTGTGGATGTAGAACAGTGTGTTTATTCCAATCAACCTCATTGGGAATGTATAGGTCTTCTAGGCAGAGAGAAAGATGAGCAAAGAAGTAGTTGGTTGCAGTGTTGTATAGCTAAGGAATTGATGGACTTCCGTCTAACAGAGCTTCTAGTTTGTGTTCATTTCTTCAGCCATGAAGATGAATGAAGCGTAGCTTTTTACTGGTGGAGCTTTTATTCTTATTTGTTTTTTCTAGCATAAATACTGTCGTCTTCTTATGTGAATGCCTTTGATGCATTGGTATTTACATTCTTTTAATATTTGAATTTCCGTTGTCCACAAAGACACTGGGACATAGTTTCAACATGGCTGTATATGTTTCATCATTGTATATAGTTGATTTCTGCTGTGATTGTGATAATTACTCAGAGAGCAGCACATGCAGTAGATAAGGCCGTTTACACATCTAATTTTTCAGCAGTGTAGTCATGTATTTTGCTCATGAGCATATTGGAATCAGTCACGATGTAGATTGCAACATATAGCTGTAGCAAACACCAATTTTTGCATACATAGAACGTGAAGAGCTCAGTTATTTTAAACATATGCATTGATGAATTACTCATGGAAATATCCAATATTATTACTGAAATTCTGGACTGCTATCTTCTTTTGGTTCTGTGAGTTCACTTTAAAGATCTGACTATTGGCAGGATGGGTGTTTTCCATGTATTTCGGATTTGGCTATTTTTTTTTAATCTTAATTCGTATTGTTGTTTTCCTCTCCATGTCATTGTTGAGTGCTTGCCTTGTGAATATACTTGCCGATTGTGCATATTTGAGATATAAATAACGATAGCAGATCAGCAAGTTGCTTGTTTCTTCATGATGAAGATTAAAAATAATCACTTTAGTTTCATTCAATATACTATCCACAACTCTTTCTTTTACTTGTGTAATTTTCCAACCTAGATTTTCCCATTCAATATGGTAAGCAATATTTTCCCTTGATAAAATATCTATTATAAGATGATAGGGACCATTTTGGGGATGTTTCCTCACATTCTTTCTGCTTTAGAAACACACAAAAATATAATTTTTTTAAGCATATGGATCTTTGCAGATAATTTCATAATAAATACATTGTCAAATGGATTATATAACCCTGCCTTTTTCCCCTGATTAATGCAAAGCTAACCACTTTTTATGAAACTTTTGCAGAACGATTTACAATTTTATCATTCAACATTCTTGCTGACTATCTTGTCAGGGATCACTGGCAACAACTTTACCTACACATACCTCATTATATATTGGACTGGGACTGGCGCAAAAGAAGAATACTATTGGAGCTGAGCCTGTGGTCGCCTGACATCATGTGCCTGCAGGCATGTCAATATTGATTAACTGAATTTACATATGTAGTTATCAGTTATGTTCTTGAATTGAACGTGGTTGGTTAGAGATCCTTGGTTTACTTCTTATTTGTGTGAGAGCTGGGGGTGCTTGTGTCTGTAACCTGCTTGTTTTTATGATTTTACGTCAGAGAAGAAAACATTTCCAAGTTCTGTGTTGCTTTTGCGGGCAACAAGTTTGATTTTATTAAATACAACTGACAACTTTGTACCGCAGCAGGAGGTGGACAAATACCAAGATCTATTACTAGAACTCAAACAAAGAGGCTATGGTGGTGTATTTAAGGTATCATCTAGGAATGTTCACAAACTATTTGTATGCTTCTTAGTACAAAATTGGGATTGGCGAAGAAGATAATTCTTGGTACATTAATAAGTTTAGGTGGCATCCATACATTTGGTTGTATATATGGGGCTGACCTACAGAATTCACTATTCAGTTTAAAGTATTCACAAGCAATGAAAATCTATCAGCTTGTTTATGGAAGTCATTTCTTAGGATCAGCTAATAAGTGCATATTTGGCTATTTGCCAACATGTGGGTCATGTAAATGATACAAGGATTGCCTCTGGAAAACCTGTGATAGAGAGTTTTGATATCATTGTGTCAGGTCATGCTATGTGGTCTATTGTTATCAGTTTACAGGTATGATGGATTGTATAGTATGATCCCAAATGTCTAGATTAAAACTTTCTATCATTACTTGTTCAGAAGCATTCTTTCTATTGTTATGGATTGCTGAAGATTAAGAACAGACCTAAATGATGACCATTCTGCTTGATGGCTATTGGACATTGTAATCATTTTTTTGATATATTGGAAATATATAATTAATCTAGAATCTAAGGTTTCTTATGTATTGAAGGAACGCACTGGTGTGGCAAAAGATGGCTGTGCTATTTTCTGGCGGACATCACGGTAATATTTTTAGCTCACAGGTCCACATAAGACATTTCTTTGCACTGTTTCTTTTAGAATAGCTGTTACACACATCTAATAGAGCATACCAATTCAGCTTAAAATATTTGAACTCTTTGTTGATTCATTTGAAATTTAGCTTATTTATGCTATGGGTTTTACTTGTCTACTCAACTTTCCCATGTGAATAGAAGCATTTTATGTACTTTGTATATGTGGCTGAGCCTCTTTTGGGCAAATTCTTGGTTATTTATATGACCTTTGATTGGTAACTTTAACAAATTAGTATATGGGGAATTGAATTTGCAACCTTCCATCTATGATCAAAGGTCTTCATTGTTGTACTTGTACTAATGCCTTGTGCTTTGACTGCTGTGTAGTGTTTACCGCTTTGGGTAAAGTGAGTTAATACATAATATAGATGGACAAAAATGTAAGACAATGCAATATTATAGAACTGTCAACCTTTTCATTAATGCCAAAAACGTTTACATATATTATTCCGACTCCACAAGATACTATTTCTCCACATATATCATGATGCTCTATTCCATTCAAAAGAGTACAGATATAGACCCGAGGGGGTGCAAGGTGAACCATCGCAACCCATAACTGCCTACCCCTCTGTTACACTAACAACATAACGACAGTTAACCACATTATCATTATTTCCCGACAACATCATGCCCCCCCCAAAAAGAAGTCGCCTCCGACGACGCACAACAAAATGGAATGATGCCAACCCAACAACTATACAAGACAAAAATAAATCAAGAGCAAGGAGGCTGAGAATGTGTCCCTGAGGATGTAGGCTCGGGTGGTGGTATGATAACTGCCAGGCGAGCCTGCAACTTTTACACCTGTTGTGTCCTCAACTACAAGTCTCGATCAGCTACCATCTTCCGCTCCATGGTGTTCTTTACCATCATTGCTGCCTCTAAGAGCTTCTTCTCCTTCGCATCCACGGTCTCCATAGAATTGGCTAGATTGGACTCTAGCATAGCCTTCTCTGCACGAGGCTACTGAGCTACCAATGCCGCTTTCTCGGCCTCCCCTGCCTCTAGTATGACTGTCCTCTCTTCTTCCCATGCCTTCTGGTCATGGACCATCTCCGCTCTGTCGTGAGCCAACTCTCCCTGTACCGCCTGCAACTGAGTAGCCAACTCCACCCAGGTGGCCTCATGTGTGGAAAAAATGTGCTCTGTCCACCGAAGAGTATAATAACCCTAGGCCTGCTTGATCTCCCGGATCAGGGGATCCACCCTACTCCCACTCTCTCCCAGGGAGCCCAATCCCCCAACATAGTCAGGGATTCTGTAGTCGACCATCCCCGAGACTCATAACACGCTGTGAATGCCTGGGCACATCCGCCAGAGACAAACGCCAACAACCTCTCTAGCTCCTGGGCCACGCCCTCCTGAGTTTGTGACTGAGTAGAGGCCACAAGTCGCTTGGCTCCGACGACCACCTCCTGCAGATACTGCTCCAAGTCACTACCACCAATCTCCCTCAGAAGCTCTTGTATGTGGTTGTGCTCAAAAGTCTCTGCGAACTGTCCTGCGAGTGAGGTGTCTCTTCGACGAGTGCTCTTGCTCCAACTTTGTCTCAGGCAAGGTCTCTCTCTCCGGTGAGTGCTCTTGCTCCAATGCTACCTCCCTGACAGGTGAGCTCCCCTCCTCGAGATCCACTATCTCATGACGAGGAGGTAACGCTCGTCGTGGGGAAGGGTCCTCTCAACTAGTGACATCAGTGTCATATCATACTCGCTGAGCCAGGAGTTCACGACCGCTCCCTCCTTCGTCATGACACTACTCCCCCTTATCTGTGTCCTTCCTGGCGACTCACCAGGCGGCTCTACTCTCTCAGACTTTGTCCCGACTATCTTTGTTTCCGTCTGTGGCTCTATCTCCACACTCTGCAACTCTCTGCCAGGCAACTGCGTGCCCATGGACTCCGTTCTAGTCTCCACTACCTCCGCTGCTGCTAGAGGTCCCTCGGCCGACCCCACTGAAGGTGGCGCAACTCCCTGCATTACTGCTGGTGCCATATTCATAGGTGTCCTCATCTGGCTGAACGCAGGGATGGTCACTGTGGTCCCAAAACCCACTGTAGCCGATAGAGTCAAATGTGTTGTCGTTGATAGGAGAGATGGAGCGAGTAAAATTGGTGTAGTAGCTGCTAGCTCCATGACTGCAGAATCTACGACATCATCCTCTGCCACCTGACTACCTCCATCCCTAGAGGCGTTTGAATTCTCGGAGGTAGCCTCTCTGCCACTGTTTTCATCCTCGGATTCACACTTTGAAACTACCTGGTGCCTCCTCTTTTGTCTTGCTGGTGCAGTCCCTATATCCAAATGCCTCCATTATAGTATGTGCGGCTCACCAGGTGCCAAGGTGCCCTCAGGCTTCACCTCCATTTCTCCATGTGGAATGCGTACTCGCGTGGCCTCCAAAAACAATCCAATTGCATAGTGTGGCATGTAGAATGTTTTATGCCGCAGGGTCAAAAACTCATACATACGCTTTGCCAAGAGTGTAGCCTAATCATATACAATGCCATTTTTGAGACCATTCATAGTAGAATCTGTGGAAGGGCAATATCCGAGGCTTTGCTGGAGCCGTCAACATAGTCTTAATCACATCCATGATACAACGCCACTCACCCGGTGCAACAAATGACTTCTTTATGCCTCGGTTCTTGGTAGTGGTACTGGCTATAGAGTCCATCTCTGTTGGTGTCAAATTCCTTGATACTAAATTTATCTGCTTCTCCTACTCTTCCCTAGACATTTTCTTTGGCTTGGTTGCAATCTTCTTTTCGTGCCTGCCCGGGATACCAATAATCCTTATGAAATCAACTGCGGTGAATGTGAGGGTGATGTCGTGGCCGCGATACTCAAAGCTGCCGGTGCGACTAAACCTGTCAAACGTGTCAAATTTCAGTCATCATCCGCAACGCTCCCTCATAATCTCAGATGCAAAAAAAAGACATCTGGATTCCCAATGCACCTCTGCTCGCCGGAGTTGCCATTTTGTGGAATCATCCTCTGGTGTCTCTTGCCACTAGGTTCTGCATTCCAACCCATTCAAACCCTCGAATGCAACATTTTGGGCTGTAACAATACTCTTTTTAGCCTGCATTTGAACTTTGGGCCTCAACTTTGTCTTTTTGCTGGAATTTGTGTCCATGCGTCTGACAACTTGTACTCTCGAAGGCAACACTCGATAATTGTACTTGAATGAGTAACAAGAAATAAAAGGAAGAATAGAATATAATAATCATTCACAACAATTCTAGAAAGATATGTTGTTCCATTCATCCATTCATAAGATTTGCAATAGATATGTGAGTTCATACATGCGGTCCTCGACTATGTGTACAATGAGAAATATATAGAATAGCCGATGGTGGTTGAGAATTCCAACCGTCGGTAACTACCAATTAACAACAGTTTGTGGGAACTAACTTTCTAGTTACAAAGCAACAATTTGTGGAGATTGTATTGAAGAGTTTAAATATCATTTCTAGAGCTCTTTCTTCGGTATTCTATGGAGTTACAGATTGAAGGGGTTTAATATTGATATTTTAGTGCTTGCTAGGGTATGGAGGTATATGCTGATTAATTTAATTATTATTCCAGAATTCATCAAATCGTAGCCATGCAGTTTTTGAATATTAAAAAATAAATACTATCAAAATTCAAATAGTAAGGAAGTGTTTAGCATTTTGCTGGCCATATCCTTGTTGGACAAGCCATACTGTAAAATTGCTGGCCATACCTGTTATTTGTTGTAGAGTGTCATACCATATGTTAAGGGGCATGTGATTGTAGAAAAGGTGCATGGGTTTTGGGAGTAAGGTGCTGATTCTTTAGAAGGAGTTGCTTGGAGTTTTGAAGGGTGTTAGAGCCCCAAATACTAGCTGCAGCCCTATGTGGGATTAGCTATTGACTTTAACATGGTCGCTGCAATTATTTGAAGATTGCAGTAGTATATTCAGCCATAAAAGGAGGCCATACGGTTTATGAAGTTGAAGATTTCAATGTGATTTGATCTCAGTGATTAATATCAGCATATCAAAGGTTTTTATCAGCATGTCCATCAAAGCTCCAGTGCACTCGCTGAGTAAGAATACGCACAAGAATCACAAGGATATCATCCCATGACCCTCACAACTCATGAGGCTTCATCATAATTTTTAATCCTCCATGTATTTTCATCCACAAGAGATAATTGTAGAAAAATGTATCCATACGATGAAATATTAGAGAATGAATTGGTAAAAGATCCATTACAAGTCTGTAACACAAAATTTATAGATATCAATCCATATTGAGTTGCCAAAATTCCAACGTATCTTTTGGAGGGGAATTTGTTTTTGAAATATGCATCAACACTCCCACCCATTTCCTACACACAAAAACAATCTGCTACTAACATTGTTGTATTGACAATTACAACTTGCTATAGATGTTAGGAATCATGTAGAAATGACCTCGTAGGAAATCCAACACCTCCATTGGAAATTTTGATTATTATTAAAAGAAAATTAAAATAGGGATAAATGCTTGACTTGGAGCTGCAAACTGGTTAGATCACAAAGAGAGGACCTCATCCCCATTTTAAAATTCATTAATAGTACCCCACCAAGGTTTGAACCTTAATGACAAGAAGAACAATGCAACAACTAAACCATTGAACCCTGCTAATATTGACAATACTATTCAATTTTTAATGAGCCAATCTCCCAAAAATATAAATCGAAATGGGACCCAATAAATATTAAACAAAATATTTCTTATTCAACTTACCTTAGCTTTTTGAAAATATGGGGATATGAGTTGAGTCCATTAGTTTGAATTTTTAATTAAAATGGGACATGACAATTATCTCTTCTTGGCTAAATTTTTTGCAAGTAACTAAGACTACAACTTGGCAAAATTGGAACTTTAGACAGCAGTGTGTGAAATTTCTTTCTCCTCTCAGTAGTAGGGGAGACTCCCTTCTTACCATAGGTGGCTTCAACGGAAATTGAACTGAAATACAAACAATTCCTATTGCTATGATAATACCGGTGGCTTAAGGGTTGACGTAAGAACAACATTTTAGACAACAATTTACTTATAATAAATTGAAAGAAATACAAGAACACAAAGTCTCGTGACTTACTTCGAAAGATGATTCTGAAAATAGAATAGCCAGGAAAGTACAAAGTCTTTCACCGAATATCGTCTTTCTTAACAAAAAACACTTATCATTGAAGCCCAAAGTCTTCAACTTTAAGTTTATTGCAGCCACTTCTATCTATATTAATCCTTATTCGTGAAGCACAAAGTCTTCAAAAAACTTGAATTAAAGCACTCAAATGATACACACAAGATAACTATCAATTGATTTGAGAAAGGATCAACAAATGCAACTTAAGAATACACTCATTGATTTCCAGATTGACAACACAATGTTTGTGAATCCTTGTTCCTTCCATTCAATTCAATAACCTTGCACAATGAAACTCAAAGTTATCAAAATACAAGAGATTCAAGTATAGCTTTCTTGCACACAAAAGATGTTTCTTACAATGAAACCACTCCTTTATATAGGTGAGGAGGGGAGAGAAAGACGCAGAAATAAGTGGGAAACCTCAACCACTTTGACTTATTCAATGCTTATCCTTTACTGATTCAAAAACTATTTTTGACTTATTCAATGTTTATCCTTTACTCATTCAAAAACTATTTTTGACTTATTCAATGCTACAAGGCTTAAAACACTTGCAACATGAAACAAGTATGCAAGTGATAATATAACATGTAATTACATCTTGTTTGTACATTACATGTAATCTGTCAAATACACAATTACAAAATGTATAATGAAATATTTTAAGTGTCTAACAAGACACCACATCTATTTGCATCATCCTTTTGTCAGTCTTCATGTTGCTATATGTTAATGTTTGTAGCTTCAGTCGTATGATCATTAGAATATATATAATACATGTTGATTAATAATAATCTATTATAAATGTTATATTATTATTAATCATATGAAATTTAATATTCAATATTAAATTATTATATTATTCTTAATTAATAATTGATTTATGAAACATTATAAGATTGATTAAATTATGATTAATGGGAAGAGGCATATCCTTTCTTATAAATAATAATGAATAGACATGTCCCATGAAGGGACATGTCTCTCCTAGCCTCATTCCTAATATAAATGAAAGAGAGATTGTTGCATTTGGAAAATACATACAACATAGAGTTATATTACATTTGCAGCTATCCTAAAAAAATTAACATGGTATCAGAGCCAGACTGCAAATGTAAGAGAGTAGTTTGTTGATGGTGAATGTGTGATTGTCTTAGAAAATACAGTTTCAGTAAAAGGACCATATCTCACAAATGCACCGTTGGATTTTTCTAAATTTCGGATATGTTGGTGAAAACCTAATTTCAAAGAATCTCATTGAAGCGATTAGAGAGAAAGTCTTGGATTCAAAAGTTATGACAGACTATGTACGGGTCTATGTGAAATTTCTGAAAACAACTTTCATTAAAAAGATATATTAATTCGTTATGATCATGGTCAAGCAATAACAAAGAAGCATGCATTCAAGGAAGGGTGTCTATTTCTTTAAAGAAAGCTTCAATTATATAGTGTCACCTCTCTTGAAGCATTCAAGTCATTTAACAAGAAGACATGAGTATTGTTCAACGATATAAGAGTGAGAAGTGTACATTGTGGGGGGAATAATAACCAATGTTACATTTCCATTTGAACCATCCTTAGTGGAGAGTGAGAAAATGGTGATCATCCACTCTAGGTTGTCGCTCTACATGAAGGGCGTCGACATGGTTAGTACGAATAACATTATGATCTCCTGCAACGTGTCCTCCACAAACAACTTCAAAGTTTGATGAGAGTTGATATTTCCTATATGGGCTCAGCTTACAAAAGGAAATATTTGAAACTTAAGATAAGTATTCCATGTTTTATTAATGCACATGAATTATTGAGTTTTAAATTTATGCTATAATATTGGCTAGTAAAATATTGTATGCTTCTATCTTTGGTATTTCCGTATGAGATAGTTTAGTTTATAAGCTATTTGTAATCTCTCTCTGACATACCTTCAGGACAGAAGCACAAGACATTGTTTTCAGAGGGAGTCTGAATCTTCAGAAGTATATTTGGACGAGGAGATAAGAAGATTGATATTAGATTCAGAGGGAGTCTGACAGTTCATCTTAAGCAATCTTGGATGATCAACAGATTAATATCTTCTCAATGAGTTCTTCTCTATGAGAGAAGTTCGAGGTGAAATCCCTATTTTTCACCCTCTGCATTGAGGCATGATGGATGTCATGTGTGTGACTCCATATTTTTAATGGGCCTGCCCCCTGTGTACATCATGAGGAAGTGACGACTTCCAAATGATTATCACTTGTATTTGTAAG
>MU225539.1:556706-569247 GCA_018584345.1 Thuja plicata
CTAAATGGCATTGAAATGTTGTATGTTAAGGTTATATGATGTTTAAATGGCATGCATTGTCCATATTTTCATATGAATGTAATGTATACTTGCAAATTTCCTTATATATTTGAAAATTTCCCTATATTTACATAGCCGTCCCCTGCTGTCCCCAAAATCGGCAAAAAAATTTGCCGTCCCGGAAACCCGTCCCGCCGTCCCCTGCCGTCCCCGTCCCGGAAACTCGGGGTAACCTTGGTAGAAGGCCTTTGAGGAAGGCAAGGGTGAAGGATTTTAGGCAAAATCAGCTCTTCAAATGAGGGAAATACTAAAAAATGGGCTTTTAAAATCCCGACTGCATATGAATGGACAACAAGCTTTGAGCAAGGAAATGGATATGGAAGGTGTATATATACTTGGATAAGTATTCAATATGCGAGGTGGGGTTTTTGAAAATGTTTTCAACTCATGAAAAGCCATGGAAAAAAGCATGAATGTGGACTTTTTTATTTTCTCTGCATATTGGGAAACTTAGCTCATTTACTCATAAGTGGGATTTATATGTCCCATTACAAGTCATTCTTCTTTGACATATAAGAATGGATAACATGAAAAAGTCATTCTTCTTTGACATATAAGAATGGATAACATGAAAAAGGTGGGGTTTTTTGGCCTGTATTGCATGCTGGGAAAGACAAGCACTTTTGAAATGTCTCATTATTAAGAACGGGTTTTTTAATCCCGTTTGCATATGCAAGATAGATGAAGTCTTTGCATATGCATCTTGGAGAAATGACTAAGACCGAAAGAGAAGGATCAACACCTTAAACCAAAAACACGCAAATCTGAAAATGAAATGAGACATTTGCATCATCAAAATATATACAAACTTGAAACAAAATCCTTAAAAATTGTAAACAAAAACTCATCTTTTGCTGGAGAAATGAAAGGAAAACAACTCTTCCAAATCTTGTAGAAAAATTTGAAAGAAATCCAAGAGATTTTCGGATTGAGAGAAATAATCCTAACATGGAGATATATAGGGCAAGAATTTGATAAATTCATCCAACTAAATTAATGCACTTCCAATGAGTCACTAAAGATGGGTGACAAATGTCTACCATGGAGATTCGAAATGCATTAAAACAACAAGAAGAAGAATGTTTCAAACCTTGCAATTAATACTCAAGGAGGATTTTGAATGTATATGGAATGGTGATTAAAAATGACGTCATTAGAGGAAGCACGTGTTTTATATTTGTGAAAACATGCATCAAACAAATGCAATGATATCTAAAAACAACGCCTACGAGTTATAGATTTAATGCCATACCTCTAAACACGGGTTTCTTGTGCCGAAATGTATCAAACGATCTTGCTTTCAATATCGGATTTAGAAAAGACTATGGTGTTAGTTTAGGGCTTTGTTCCGTGGTCCCTTAGACTATTGGTCTCGTGGACGTCATTAAAACTCTTCATTCATTTCAGTCGGCCTTGATGCCCTAGACAGGTTGTTTGGGACGAAATACATATAGAAAAATGTATGCAAATGAAACAAAAATCGCCGTCCAGCATATAAAGACATAAAAACAGGCTTTAATATGTAGGTTACATATGTTTTTATGGCTTTAAAACTTATGCAAACTTATAAAAAATTGCCGTCCTAGAGTCTTTAAGAGAAAACACAGCTTTTGGTGGAGGAAAAATGGATTTCTTGGGCTTGAGAACACATGTATATTGGCTGAAAATCGCCGCCCAAGACCTTTTGATGCAAAAGGCTTAATAATGGGTTTTTTAGAAGTTAAAAGCATATGCATTTCATCCAAAATTCGCCACCCAAATTCTTTTTTTTGAATGCAAGTATAATGACATGCTTTTCTTAGTCAAAATCACATGCATTTTGACTCAAAATTGCCACTATGCCTTTAATTTATTAAAAACAGGCTTCTCACATGCAAATGCAGCTTGAAACCCCACTTACACCTGTTAAGTTATGCTTTTGCATATGTTTTTAACTTAACATATATATTTGCACTTGAAAAAACCCACCTTTATGCATTTGGGACTTAGAATACATTGATTGTGGAGTTTTAAATGTGACTTGCATATGTGATGACATGCAATGTTGAATAAAAACCCCACTTTCTTACATAAAAAGTCTCTCATGTTTAATTTTACATGTAACTATAGTTTTAATGAAGAGATATGCAAAAGAACTGGGAAAGCCCACTTGCATTAGAAAATCATTAAAAACTATATTTAAAACTTATCAGAATGATGATAGATAGATAGATAAAATTTTAACGACGAGGCTAAAAATAGCTTGTGGGACAACTTGACAACTTAAGCCAACTTCAATAACTCGGTTATTTTCTTGTGCAAGCTGATGATGAGCACACCTAACTTCTCAATGTACTCCTCGCTGAATAGGTGCCTAGAGCTATTAGATATAGTATCCGCAAATTTGTCCCTGCTGTCGTTTTATGCTTCACATTCTGAAATAAAGTGATGTTCGGTTTCCACTTTCCCAGAATTGCGAAACATGCAAACTCTCTCTTCCCAAGCCTCCTTTGGCCTCTTCCTACTTCTGGTCTCACAACGGAGTTGATCAGAGTTGGTTCTCAATTGAGCAATAAGAATTTTAGCTCTCCAAGAAATGTTGGCCCCTATGTACGCTTTTTGGAGTTGATCACATGCGGGTTTGAACTCATTGATATAATATATTTTCTTCCTTCCAAGCCCATTTCCCCAATTTCTCTTGTAAAATTTCCCCATAACGAAGACCTTTATTTCTTTGTTATTTGTGGGGCACATATTGAATTGGATATTCCATTTATTCATCCATTTGATGTTTTGTTGATTTCACGTCTTTTTTCGTTTGCACAATGTATTGTTAAAGACAACGTTAGGCCATCTATCTCCTTCCATTTTTTCAATTCTTTTTAGATAGCTTATGAGGCGAACCATAGCAAGTGCCTCGATAGGGGCAGCCCCCATTTCACTTAGAATGATATCATATGGGACGATGCTTTTGATTTTAAATTTGCTTGTGATCAAAAGCTTTTGGATTCCCTCGACTTGCTTCCTTTGTGCGATTGAAGTGCTGTTGACCCATAATTCACACCCACAAAGAACAACCTGCAATTTAAAAAGACCAAACAAGGTTTGAGTAGTTTTCCAATCCCAAAGCTTCGCTTCACAATACCTATTTTGAAGAGCATAAAATGCCTTCCATCCACCTAATGTCCTTTTTATTTTTGTAGCCTTCCCAGCGTAGATTTTTGTTGAAGTCAATGTCGAGATATTAATACTCTGCAACTTCCTCAAAAACGCTGCCACCAAAATAAAACTCATGTTGATGCTGTTTTTAATTATTAGAAAAAACCATGACTTTAGTCTTAATGATATTGACTTGCATCCCCACCGTTCTGCAAAAGCGTTCAAGAGAAAATAAATGTTCCTGCAAACCACAGACAGATTTGGCAATCAAAATGAGATCGTCTGCATAGAGGATTAACCTTATTACAAATTCACCCAACTGGATACCCTCACCATTTTGCATGTTTATCCACTCTTCAAGTTTATCGATATATAAGCCAAACAAAGTAGGAGATAGAGGACAACATTGTTTGACCCCAATATCACTACTAAAACATTCTGAAATGCTAGCTGAAGTTCTGATTTTGACTTTCACCTCTTCATATATCCTATGAGCAACAACACTGAGATGCGTAGGAATCCCCAATTCTTCCATCTTGAGCCAAAACTTATCCCTAGGGTCAGTGTCAAAAGCCTTTTTAAAGTCAACAAAACAACAAAAGACCTTTTTCTCCCACTCTTTTTCGATAATGTGCCTCAGAGTGATATAGTGATCAACCGTAGAGTGTTTTGGCCTAAAACTAGCTTGCCCTTTTGCACGTTTATGATTTTCTTCCGCCCATTTGCTGATCCTATTTTCTATCATGCTGCCAACAAGTTTTGCAAAGATAGTTGTAATGAACCTGATTGGCTCTAACTATTAAATCAACTGAAATCTCTATCCCTTCCTTTCTTAGATAATATTTAGATTGCTGGCACTTATTTCTATCAATTTTTCCTTGTACTTTCCGGAATCAAACACAACATAAATTGAAGTATTTAAAAGTCTTCCGATAACAAGTCTGCACTTCTGAATTTGGATTGATTTAATCTGATTTAATTTATTAAAAAAACATTACAAATTCCAAACACGAAATATCTATTTGCTAAAACAGACTAAGGAGAACCTGGTTTGAATCCCGCATTTGCTAGTGCTGGCCGCGGTAGAAGTGTTGACGCGGCAATGGACTGTGTGAGCCACCCACGTGGCTTGCTAGGGGCAGCTCGTGGCTTGGTGGCGTCAAAACTTTGCACCCGCAACCTTGGTGAGGTTCTGCTTTATCGTGGCAGCCTTCCTCTGGCCGCGTTTTCTCTTTCCCAGCTCCCAATCCTCACGCGTGGCCTCCTCAGCGTAGGATGTGATTCCGATCAGACCCAGCCTTAATACATCCAAGGCGTTGACACATAGAAATTGCTCAGCATACAATTTCAAACTCAAGCCTTATTCTCTTCACAGTTCGATGCAATCTAACCTCTTAGGCAGGTCTCAGTTCAAGCAATCAACACTTAGAATTTCTTCAATCGTATACAATAGCACGATGAAGATGCAAATTGATCATACAACAACAATCAATTGGTGATTAGCATCAAGAAGAATCAGTCTCCTGTAAAACTAATTCAACCCTTTTAATTTAGCAAGGGCTCAGACAATGAAATATAATTCTCCAGACCAAGTTTTAATAAAATATATTCAATGATTAGCTTCACAAATGAGCTTGTATTTATAATACCTCGGATGCAATAGTTTCCAAAAATTATCATCAGTTAACCATTCATTATAATATCAACTTCTTAAATCATTATAATAATAAAGTATTATTATTTTAATAATATACCCTTTTATTAATTCAATGAAATATAAAATATATTCAATGATTAGCTTCACAAATGAGCTTGTATTTATAATACCTCAGATGCAATAGTTTCCAAAAACTATCATCATTTAACCATTCATTATAATATCAACTTCTTAAATCATTATAATAATAAAGTATTATTATTATAATAATATACCCTTTTATTAAATAATAACATGTCGTTATTAATTAACACCATTAATTATCAAACATGATTCTGATGATGATTACTGCATCTCCTGCTGAAGTGACTGATCTCATGGCCTGTAACTGCACTGCCAAAAATAACAATTGCCAAAAATAGACTTACTATAAATAGTAAGTCCCCAGCTAAAGCACTACGCAAATTGAATATCGCCTGGAGTACTAACCGCTGCCGATATGGCCCTACCCGAAATGGAAATTGACCAAACTGACTTACTAAAAATGGTAAGTCCAGACTTACTGAAAATAGCAAGTCTGCCAACTGGGACCCTCAAAACCAGGCATCAGCTCACGAGGGTCAGGATGATGAGCTGATCAAGCCACTGCCAATACTTGCTAAAAAGGGTGTCATCACAATAGTATTGATCATTATTGTCCTGTAGTTGGAGGCATTATTGACATCACCACTTTTAAAAAGTGGTATTGCAAGGCTGATTGTCCAATCTTTAGGAAACCCCTTATTGTTGAAGATTTCCGTAATGTGTGGTGCAAGGGTTTTCATACCCCACTTGAGATACTTTTCTTGAAGCTCAACTAGGTCTTTTGCTTTACCAACACCCAACTTCTTAATACCCATCTCTACCTCCTGCACGGTGAAAATATTTGTTGTATTGTTGACCAAGGGTGCCTGGTCCACCCCACCTTCTTGTTCATAGAGTTTCCTAGCATAGTCAAACCATTGGGTGACTGTAATATTATTTTCAAGTTGCTTCATTCTTGGTTGGAGTTCTTTCCAAAAAAGTTTGGGGTTATTTTTACCCAGGGAAATTGTAATGTCCCCATTTTCATGAGCATCAGAGTTTGAGGGATTAGCCTATTATTTTGTCCCTCGTAGGCTAATGAGATTGGTTAGAGGGTACTTTGAGGGATGCATCTTCTTCTGTGGCCAGGGTTTTGCAGGTTTGGCTTTCGTTTGAGATCTCCAGGACTCCGTATGCAGTAATTGCTATTTATAGTAAGTCTTGAGGAGGTTAGTGAGGGACACCTGCTATTTTTAGAAATGGGGTATGGTCGTATGCAGCTTGATCATGTCAGCCTCTAGTTCAGACGACGTGCAGAGATGATGAGTAATAATGGAGATATAAATATTTATTTGGTTAAAATAAATATTAATAGTTTTGAGCTTTTATTGTAAAGTTATAATATAATTTTATATTATAACTTAAGTCACTTCAGTGATGGGTTTATAACACATCGAATGGGGCCAATGGAGTATTTTATTTTGGAGGAGAATTACTAAAAGCTTTCCCTAAGTTTTATTCAATTAAATGTTATTTCATTAAAAAAATCGCAGACTTGAAGAGGAATTTCGATTAGGGTTTTTGGAGGCATATATTTGCTTGAGAAATGAAGAATGAGGTATCCATTGTTATTGCTATCATTTTTGAAAACAGGTTTTTGTGCTCTGAGAAGGGTTTTAGCCATTACCATTGAAGAACGTAGTTTCTTCTGTGAGTCTCCATTTGAACTGGTGAAATATCCAGCGAATTTGGTAACCAGAGAGTTTCAAACAGACTCTGATTTGTGCTTCAGCAGTTGTGAGGAAGATTCAGAAATTTATAGGGGTTTCATTGCAGATCAAAATATTTAAAGATTAATCATTGGCTTATTAAAGTTTGTACCTGCTGCTACAGTATGGGCATGAACAGTAACACATGAATAGTGATGCGTGAATAGTGACACGTGAACAGTAACTCTATAGTGTTCGAGTTTATTGATGTATTTTTCGCAAGTTGAAAAGATGCTTTTTATTTCAGATTTGAATGACCGATTTCATACAGCAAATACCTTCAGTTGACAACATTTTGTATTGAGTTTGTGAAGGGTTTTGAGAGTGGAGAACACAAAATTTGCTGCAGGTCGATTTCATTATCAGAATTTCATGTATAAAAGCTTTGGACCATCGGGTATGCTAAGCTAAAGAAATTAAGCATTTTATACCTTCTTATTTTTGAATACAATCATTTACAGCTCTATATCATTTTAAGTTTGTTTCAGACTAGTGTATATTTCTTGCATAGTATATTTCTTGCTTGGCATTTTGCTGAAACAAACAAACCATATCATATATTGTTGAAAACCCCAAGAAAAAAACATAAACCCTCAAAACACAAGATTGCAAAATAGCGAAAACAATCACTTCTCGCAATTGAGAGAAGACGAGTTCTTACATTGGTATCAGAGCTTGCCTGCAAGGTGTTTGACAAATTGTCAAACATCTAGAATTAAATCATAGTTCAGTGTTTGTCAAAGTTAGAGCCACAAGGGGTTCTTACAGAAATTAGCTCCTCTCCTTGTGAACATAAAATCAGATTTTTTCTTCTTTAGGATCTGCTTGTAAACTTTAATGTCAACATTTTTTTTTGACTCCCTTAGATTTGTCCTAGCCATCTTGCATTCCTTATCGAACCATGCATTAGTTGGAAAACAATTTGTTTCAGATTTTCTACTTTTTGTTCTCTTGCAATTCGAGAGAGCCTCATGGATCAGAGTTTGATACCGCATGGCTATTAACAACATGCTTGTGTATATGCTTCCCCCTACAAAGTCTCTCAAGAGTAGCCCTGAAGATGTTACCGTTTTCTGAAGTTAAAAGAATTCTACGCTGAGAGGGAGGTTGTTGAGGGCATTGGTTTTTTGCCCCAAGCTACCTATCCTCTGCCCACAACAGATTTATGTACAACGGTCTATGATCTGTTTTGAGATCCCATATGTGATCCCCAATTACAAGTTCCTCAATTCTCTCATACAAATTCAGCGAACATGTGATGACCCCATTTTTAGCAGGTATTGATAGTGGCTTGGTCAGCTCATCATCACGACCCTTGTGAGTTGATGCCTGGTTTTGAGGGTCCCAGTTGGTAGACTTGCTATTTTTAGTAAGTCTGGACTTACTATATTTAGTAAGTCAATTGGCTAGTTTCTATTCCTCGCAGGGCGGTATGGACAGTGGTCAGTGCTTCAGACCAGTATTTAGTGTGCAGTTTCCTTGGCTGGGGACTTACTATTTATAGTAAGTCTATTTTTTGACAGTTGCCATTTTTGGCAGTGCAATGAGTGGCTATGTCAGTCAGTCATTACCGGCAGTGAATGCGAGATTTATCGCATAAGTTCATATTTATTAATTAATAGTTATTAATTAATATTTTTTTAAAATATTAATTAATAATAAAGCCACATTATTATAATAATACTTTATTATTATAATAAGTTAGAAGTTGTTATTTAAAAGAGCTGTGAACTGCAGCTCTTTTTGGGATACTGTGGCCAAGGATGGATTATAAATATGAGCTCATTTCATTGGGATTGGCATCCGATTATTTGATAAACTTATTTTGTTTGGTGACTCTGTTTTTGAGTTCTTGGTTCTGGTGCCTTTGCTGAAGTATAAGGGTTTGACATCTATAGCTGAAGTATTGTAGATATTCTGAAGATTGTGAAGCAATTACTGCTGAGGTATAGTAATTGGTTGTATATTCCTTATTGTTTATACTGTGGCTGAGGAGTTTGTTTAATAATTAATTGGCACACTGAGAGTGCAATTAATTTTGGAATTCATGTTATGATCTGATGCATTTGAATAAAATTCTGGAAACGATACTGGTTAAGGGTTTGAAGAATTTGTGCTTTCGAAATTGAGAATTCGATCAAGTTGTTCCAGCACTTTGAATTGGATGTAGCTTGTCCAATGGATTGTGTCTTAAGTCGGCTTTGCATGTAGTAGATTGCTGTTTGCCTGGAGTAGTAATTCATAGTGCAGGAAGGAAACACCATTGCAGTGGGAGAGCGAATCTTGTTGTGGTAATGGACTATGGTCTGGTATCCGAGTAACACCCTTAGCATTCTAAGCCACACGTATGTGTAGAGTCCCGCGGCCAGCAAGAAGAATGGAAGCCGCGTAGTGATAGTGTGATTCCGCTGCCAGCAAGGACGGTGGTTTTCCCAAGGTAGACCGTCATATACATAGCACTCCTTAATATTGTTACGATTTGGGCTGGAAATGTAAAATTTCAGATTTGTGTTGGTTTTATTAATTAATGAACAAAATTGTTGCTTATTGCTATAGCTTATTTGTAGTTGAAAATTACAAGAAAATGATATTTGATTTTCAAGGAGAAAGTATTTTAGTTATTTATTGGTGATAAGTGAATATTGCATTGAGATTCGACAAAGAGCCAGGCAAGCTCATTACAGTGGTATCAAAGCGGTTTCTTGACATCCCGTGGGGTAGGAAAATATTTATTAATGTAGATTTGCTGTTATATTTAGAGTGATCAACACTCTTGCATTTTTGGCTATGGATAGATACAGGCGGCTTAGCTCCGAGAGCCGGCGTAGCAGTGCAGGGAATAGTGACAAAATAAATACATTAATGGAGAGACTTCGGCTTCATCAACAGAGGATGGCGGCAAGACTGTCGGATCCAAAGACAGTAGATAGGGCAGCGAGGTATATGGTTTCTGCCTTCAGTAGGCTGGCATCAAGATCGTAGGGTAAGAGGTTTGAGTCTTCCCCGACAGGTGTTAGAGATGTAGATCCACCAGTATATAGTACGACACCTACTCATGGATCTGATGATAGACACTCCACACATAGAAAGGTGGACGTGTCCGTACCTATGGTAGACTACAGTACTGAGCTTCAACAGGTTGAGGCTTTCCAAGTAGTTGCTGTAGTTGTTGCAGAGACAATTGATACAGTAGCTGCCTTTGATAGTCCAGATTCTCTCGAGGGAATTGTTATCGGAAATTTATGTTAGCTGTCGTAGTGTAGCTTCAGAGCGAGAGGCAGAACCCCTCTCAGGTGGGATAGGCGAGAGCATGGAGCTACCTTGTTGTGGTATTGATGATCAGGGTGTTACAACTGAGTCGGCAAATGTCGCTCATTTTCGGGAGTTATTGATTCACATCTTGATATTGATTAAGATGTACAGAGTCAGTAGATAGTAGTTGAGCATCTGTTAGGGGATGTAGATGTGGTGAGTATGAACACTTCGGATGATTTGTTAGATGATGATATAGGCTGCATGGGGGATGACATTCCTTATCAGATATTGGGCGATGACTTTGAGGTGGTCTTGGATGGTTTCCAGGATCAGGATTCACAGGGACTCTCTGTAATTGGTGATACTACTAGGGTTTCCGCTTCTTCTTCTGAGGTGTTGGTTGTGGTACCGATGAGTTGTATCGCAGTTGCAGATGTGTGTGAGGACAATAGCACACATGGGGTGAGCAGTTCTGGGTCAGTTTACTGTCACAGTGTAGTTAGTGGGATTGAGAGCTTGCATAGGAGGCAGGGCTTACAGAGGCATCATGTGTCTAGTCAGCTGAAGGTGAGTGACAAAGACATCTCTTCAGTTGTTGAGCATTTTGATGCGATTCGTCAGATGTTAGCCGCATCTGGTTGGGGTGCTCCTATGTCAGATGAGCACGGTGATAGTAGTCTTTCCCTAGCAGAGGTTCATGCGCTTCGAGAGGCTGTCAGGGTCTTGAAGCATAATTACACACAATTAGTTGCTGACAGGGATTACCTTCTAGAGTGGGGCAGTACCTGTTATGAGACATTGTTAGGGAAAGAGGAGGAGGTGGTTGAGCTTACCCAGGAGCTTGAGGTGACCCTGGACTCACTGCAGTGTACCCAGTTGGCTTTACATGAGTCACAGTCACGATTGGAGGAGGTGACCGTAGAGTTGGAGCATGTTCGGTCCACACCAGCCCAAGACCCAGTTCAGTTGCACATTGAGGTGGTTGGTGGTGAGTTGGCTTCTACGGTTGGGGATGAGGGAAGTGATGATGTGGCAGACACATCCGTCCAAGATTTGTGCGCAACATGTATAGAGGAGGTGAGAGCATCAGTGGAGACGAGTTCTCATGGTGATTAGCTTCCTTATACTGGAAGCGAATTTATTTCCACATTTCATACAACTGGTAGCAGTAGGCAGTTGGCAGTGCCACATTTACAGGAGTATCAACTGTGGGTTGCAGGGGAGTAGGTTGACGCTTCCACGTTTAATTTTTATTGCACCGAGACATTCATGGAGTATCTTCTTGAGAGTGCAGACTTGTAGGGGAGTTCGTTCCGAGTATCTGAGGGTACTCTTATTCGAGGCTTTTGCACTATACGACGCTTAGTGGGGAGTATTGTAGAGACCTTGGCTACAATGCTTCCCAACAGGGATTTTATGGTTGGGTTTGCTGAGAGGGTTGCCCAAGACCCTACCCAGCCTATAGTTACGCGGAGTCAGAGATTGGAGCCATCTCCTGATTCCCAGCTTGGTAGTGATGAGCCATTGACAGAGATTGGGGCTCTCTATCAACATTTCCGTGAGGTGTGCTCATCATGTTTCATTGACCCACAGGTAGAGGATTTGGTTTTACATCGATGTGGGTGGGCTTCAGTTTCATACCATCCGTTGTGGGATGGGTTAGTACCATCTGCGAAGCAGTTGCAAGTTGGACCACTTGCAGTATCGATACACCCAGGACAATTTATCAGAGGTTGGTTTCGGTGGTAGGGACTCAAGTATTGGCAGAGTTGGTGTTTCAGTTGGGCTGAGTTCCGCTGAGTTGTTTCTTCCATCGACACCTACAGTTAGTCTTCGAATGATGTTGTCCTTGATGTCAGTTATTCGAGTGTTGGTGCTACAGGGGCTAGTTGTGCGCGACAGTGATATTACACAGTTTCACCCTTGGGATCCAGGTGGATTGTAATATATATTTTGCTTAGGGATTGCTTGGGGACAAACAATCTTGGGGAGGGCGGACTGTGATGACCCCATTTTTAGCAGGTATTGGCAGTGGCTTGGTCAGCTCATCATCGCAACCCTCGTGAGTTGATGCTTGGTTTTGAGGGTCCCAGTTGGCAGACTTGCTATTTTTAGTAAGTCTGGACTTACTATTTTTAGTAAGTCAATTGGTCAGTTTCTATTCCTCGCAGGGCAGTATCCACAGTGGTCAGTGCTTCAGACCAGTATTCAGTGTGCAGTTTCCTTGGCTGGGGACTTACTATTTATAGTAAGTCTATTTTTTGGCAGTGCAATGGGTGGCTATGTCAGTCAATCATTACCAGCAGTGAATGCGGGATTTATCACATACGTTCATATTTATTAATTAATAGTTATTAATTAATATTTTTTTAAAATATTAATTAATAATAAAGCCACATTATAATAATAATACTTTATTATTATAATGAGTTAGAAGTTATTTAAAAGAGCTTTGAATTGAAGCTCTTTTGCGGAAACTGTGGCCAAGGATGGATTATAAATATGAGCTCATTTCATTGGGATTGACATCCGATTATTTGATAAACTTATTTTGTCTGGTGACTCTGTTTCTGAGTTCTTGGTTCTGGTGCCCTTGCTG